>OX463849.1:10933577-11239654 GCA_949825065.1 Odontocerum albicorne | reverse complement strand
ACGTTTCGTGAAAAATGTCAATCCAATCTCCCGCCAAGTGCGAAATACGCGGCGTCATCCGTTATCTCGTTTGGAAGGGAAAACCTCCGGTTGAGGTTTATAATGAGGTGAAAACTGCATATGGTGATAAAGCTATGAATCGTACGAGTGTGTACAAGTGGTGTCGCGAGTTTAAAAACGGTCACGTCACACCTCTTCACCCTCCGCCAAAAAGTTCAAAACCACAATTTCAGCCAAGAAAATCATGGCATCCGTGTTTTGGGACTGTCAAGGCATAATTTTAATTGAATATATGCCTCAAGGGGAGACCATCAACTCTGCAAGATACTGTGAGACCCTAAAAAAATTGCGGAGGGCGATTCCGTTGAAAAATTATGAGGGTTTATAGTCGAGCGCGCCGGTCGAAAATTGACGTCTATTGTTAAGGCAGCAGCCTGATTTTCCAATAATTCTCGTCCAATAGGATTTCTTGGGATGATGAATTGATATTTAGTTATCGGATTTTTAAACAAGTTTATATGGCCCTGGAATTGCTGATTAACAGTAAGTTGAAAATATTTATTTTAATTCGTGAAAAAATCGCATTTGAAACTTTAAATGCGTTTCCTGAAAAATCACTTTTTTTTTAATATTCCCCATAATAACTCAAAAATTAATTAACTGATTGTAATGAATAAGTACTTATTCTTCTTCTTATACTTTTCTGTATAACCGGTACCAGAATTATTTCAATCGATTAATTTTTTCGATTATTTTCACTCCTCTAAAGACAAAAAAAAATGAAATAAATCGATTTTTAATTTCAATAAGCCGCTATTTTTTTCTTCTAATTATTTTTAATATTTCTAGTACCGGCTATAGCCACATGCTTTCTGAGTAAAATTGTTTTTTTTTTTAATTTTCAGACGAGTACAACCACAATCATGGGCATAATGGCCCCCCTCCATGTACGGGCGACCTTACTTCCGACTTAATAAAAACCAAAAATATTCCTTTTTTTCATTATAAAATTTTATGAAAATGTTCTTAAAAGATAAGTTAATATGTCTAAAAAACCAACAATTTAAAAAAATTATTCGTTCACTGAAAAAAAAATCTTAAAAATCGTCGATTTTTCGGCCCATGAAATGAGAATACCCCTTTAAGTGGTAAGAACACGCTTATAACACCTGACAACTAGAAGGAGCTCTCGGAAAAAATAACTTGGAGACCAACTGCCTTAACCTATTTGAAGCGCACTTAATGGATTAGGGGTGACTAAATGCAAGGTGAACATATAAAGATGGGGTTTATTGAATGAAAGTAGCACTGTTTGTGTTTGTTAGGATATACAGGGCTCACAACATATGCAAGTTGATCTAACTATCGGGACTACATGCTCTGGGCAGGATCTGATAGTTACGAATAATAGAGCGATCTATGTTGCCTCCTATTGGAAACACGTGCCATAATTAATGGGCTAGACACGGAAATGAATGAAATATCTAGGATGCAATTGTAGATGCATTTTCCTTTCTTGAGGCTCTGTAGTAAAACTGACATGGAAAAAATAGTGAACGATTTTTTACAAGAATGTTTTTCAAGAGGATTTAGCACGTTTTTAAAATTAATTTAGTAAAATAATTTTTTTTTTTGTTATCTATTTGATGCATGGGAGTGAAACGTGAGGGTAGAACAATATCGAAAGAAGCCGAATAAATGTTGTAGAAATGCGTGCACTGAGAAGAATACATGAGGTACTAATCTATGACAGAATACGGAATGGCGTGATTAGGGATGAATGTGAACTGAAGGCTGATGTATTGATTAAGATGAAGAAGATGACATGGTTTGGGTATGTAAAACTATCAAAACAAATATATAGTACAAATGTGAGTAAAAGGCGTGGTAGACGAAGAAAAGGAAAGTATGGTTGGATCAAGTGAATATTTTATAACAAGTAAACGTAGATAGCCAGAAAAATCGTCAGAGTTGTACGAGAAGATGTATGAATGTAAAAGAGGCAAACGATTTGTATCGAGATAGAACAATTGGCGCTCTGTCCTATCCAAACAGGGAAATGGCGTTAACGTACGAGTATGTAAGTATAAATAAATTGAATTCCAGCAAAAAATATTAATAACATTATAAATATTTTCGTGCAATTGGTTTTAAGGTACTCGCAGGTTCTTTGTTAGGTTTCTCGTAGGTTCTTTGTTAGGGTTCACATAGGTTGTTTGTTAGTTTTTCGTAGGTTTTTTGTACACATATATAAGGTATATCCAATACCCTTTCTACACAATAAGATTTTTTACATAAATAAATCGAAAATGTGTCTTGTCAAAATATTAATTGGTTAAAAAGCAGTACACATGCATACGTGTACATACCATCATGCCATCTCCCTAACGGGGTATGCAAAGAGGAGAGAAAGCAAGACTTTCCTATCTCGACACATCTTTCGCTTCTTCTACATCCATAATATAGCTTCTACATATTAAAACACAAATTTGTTAAAACAACTTATATTCAATCAATTTTAGCCTCTACATATTAATACACAAATTTGTTAAAACAATTTAAAAAATCTTATTACAAAAACCTCTACTTCATTAATATTTCGAATAAAAATAATTTATATCATTGCAAACGTTCGCCGTGGGTAAACGTAAAAGACCACGCAGCTCCTTTAATCAGGAGTAGTCGCTAGAACCGTGTGTTAATAATAGTTGGTTCGAATCCCTTGTTAAGCCGCCGCACATTGGGGCGGAACACTCTAAATCATCTCAAAATTCAATAACTCCGAAACCAATCGGAGTATCAATATGAAATTTGGTATAAAAGTTGATGAATATATATATTTTTATAATTTACTAAAATACTAATAAAAAACATAATGAAAATATGAGTTTTAGTACACTGAAAATACATTTTATAAACATAAATTTTTCACATAATCTTCTTCTCAAAAATTTAATAATAAAACAGCATTGGTCGTTTGTAACATACCGAAAATTTAACATAATACACATTATTGAATATTGCAAGATATATTTTTATTTTGTGTATTATAATATTGTATAATCATAAAAAACACTGTAAAACGCGCATTAAATAAAATGTTTTAATTATTATTTAAAAAAGTAGATGATATTATTATTACTATTTATATAATTTAACTTTATACAGATAACAATTTGTATAAACAGTTATTTTTTAAAATTATCGATAAAACACAGAAATTTGAGGTAAGTTGTTTACAAGATTATTATTATTATAGACAGCTATATTCTGACCCTATAAAGCATTATATCACAACAACAAGTTCAAAATATTTGCCACTCATTACTAAAACGTACTTTTGTGGTTTTAATCATATTTAAATGACTGAAATTCAAATATTTATCACTAGTTCCCTATCTACAAGTGCTACAGTACTACGGTAAAGGGGTGTCCGCATCTAATAATTCATTTAACCTGAAATATCATGACCGTTGTGAAGTTCATGGACCTAGATGACAAAGCTAAAGCACTTTTGCAATTAGGATCAGATTAATAAATGTGTTAAATATACATATACAATACCTCCTCACTGTAGTACTGTAGCACTTGGTAGTTAGTGTACTAGTCTAGTGTGTCATATGTTGGTCAGTTCATTCGCCGTATAATTATTCTTATGACAATCAGAAATATAAACTCTCACACATCGCGTTGAGAATATTATTTTTATTATATCAATTGTATTTTATTCAATTTTCCATTCTTACATTGTAGAAAAATCATGTATATCTAATAAAAAATTAAAAAATTTATTCCACCAAATTTGTTTTTATATTTTTAAATATATTTTTAGAAATCATAATAAAATATTGTATTATTAATATGTGTGTAAAATTATATCTCAATATTTACATTGGTTTGAAAGCAATTGAATTTTGAGTGTATATATACTTCTTGGCACCGTAGTTTTACGCAGCGCCTTTGTTAGTTTAAAAATTATTAAAAAAAAGGTGCAAGTAGGCGCAGAAATTTATTGCTAATTCTAAGACTAAATCCAACCTTTGGCTAAATTCGCTAGTTGTTAAAAGATTAACGAAATTTCGAATTTTTCTTACAAATTTTCTAAATTATATTTTAATTATAAATTGAGTAGAAACAAATCAAATTGTTATTTCTGAATAAAATAAAATAGTACACATTTAAAATATAATAAAATAAATACGGAAATTGTACTAAAAAAACGTAAAATATAAGTTCAGTTTCACTTAAATCGTCGCTATAAATTTGCTCTCTCCAAACATACAACTTTGACAAGTTTTTTTTTCTGAGTTACAATCCTAGGATTAGTCTGCACCAAGCACTCGATCCCTCCACTCATCTCTGTCATCCGCCAGTCTCTTCATCTCCTGGTAGCTGCCACAGCGCACATCCCTGATCACCCGGTCCATATAGCTATATCTAGGGCGGCCTCTATGGTTATTGCCCTTAATCATTCCCTCGACGATGGTAAAGAGCAGGCCTGGGTGCCTGATGTTATGGCCTATCCATCTGGATCATTGTTGGGCAACTCTATTTAGGAGTTGCCTTGTTTCTCCAGCCCCGCTCAATACCTCGTCGTTTCGGATGTGATGTGACCAATGGACCCTGGTCATGCGCCTGTAGCACTACATCTCAAAGGCAGCCAGACGCCCGGACTCGCTCTGGCCGATGGTCTACGTGTCGCAGCCATACAGCAGCACACTCCAGACAAGAGTTTTAATAAAACAACGGAAGAGAAGTTATAATAAAACAACGGAAGAACCTACAAAAAACCTGATTTTTTTCTGAAATCTATGGGATGTTAGGAATAAAAATCACTACTTATTTTAATTATGTGGTACATTCGACAATATTGAATTATGATATGATATTCAAGGTTTGGCCCCATAGTGCGCCGTAGAGAAGAGTCAGCTCTCCAAACGGCGTTGTATAAATTGTCATTTTAATATTATTATTCCTCCCAATATCATCACTAGACTATAACATACTTAACTAAAACACTTTTTCATCATGATCTATCTGGACATTTAGGGAATTTAAAATGCTGTAAGTGTGCGAAAAGATCATGATGGGTCTACAATAACAAAACCAATAAAAATATAGGTCGTGGAAGGGCCTTTCAAGTCTCAGTAAAATTACTGTAGCTGAAATGTCAAAACTAAATTATTTCACTAGCTTCTAACACTTGTATTAATTTTTATTCAATTTGTTTTTTTTTCTTACAAAGTGAAATCGACTTCGACCATTAAGATAATACATATTAGAATTTTGAATTCATACAAAACACAAGATGTTACAAATTATAAACATTAATGTGATTCCTGCAAAATTATAATCAAAAGAATCACACACATACACCACATAGACATTCATAGAGAAGCACACAGTAGGCCAAGGCTCAGGGCTGTATTCCATACATGGAAGGATTCTAGAAAAAAACAACGTACACACAAAAAAAAAAAACACAATCACTCACATAATTCATCTACTCAATATATAATATATAGAAAAACACAACAAACCTCACAGCAATTTGAATCAAATTCCTAATCAAGAATATAATACCTATCGTTATAAAAAAGGGGAAAATGGAAGGACAAAACTGAACACGTACTTGTACATATATAATATAATACATACTAATTATAATCAGTTTTAGTAATTATTATATTATCAAGGCTCATTATACAGTACCAATTAAACGTGAGATATTCAAAGCTATTAAATCACTGAAACGCGAATGCATTAATTCAGAAACTGTACTGGTTACTGAGCCAAGAGTAATTTCTGACCTAGATTGATTTGCTAAGTCCATTGGCTTCTAATTGCTCAAGTGTAAGGACGATTACCCTAAACTCAATTATTATAATTGGCTAGCCCCATCCTCCAGCCACCCCTGCTATAAATCCTTCAGCCAGTACCTGCAGCATTGATGTGCATTGTTCCTGCAATATACTGGATTATATTTAACCAAGGTACGGATTCAAAAAGAATAATAAGTCTTAAGTGGTAGAAATTATTACCTTAACAGATATCTAGAAAACTCTACAAATTCATATATACCAACCATTTTACACATTGTTCTTTATTATTTTAAAGCTCAAATACACACTGAAGGAAGGACTCTTTTCTCAGGACATTGCTGAATCTGTAAAAATGTTGTTGCACGTTGAAGACTAAATAATGACGGGGATATAATTTTCTTATTGTCCATGGGTTGTAGCGTTAAAATGCAGAATTCTTAGTATCTGTACATCATATACCAATTTGAGTGTGGTCATTCATTGTTTGTGGTATCTTGTTATTTTTTAAGTGCAAATCTCATCTTTATCCAGATATTGTTTTTTAGTGTTATTTTCAGTGATGAGAGAATTTATTGACACATGTGAAAAGTTAGTTGACTTAAAACAGCAATTTCCAGTTAGTCAGCCAGCAGGTCTACAGTGTCCGTACATAGTATTTTAGCATAATGGAGGGAAGTATTATAATTTGTTTAATAAAATAAATAAAACACTTTTTTTTAATTTTGTATTCACCACAGTTTTATTTTAAGTCACTAACGGTTTCAAAGACCTCCGGCTTCTTCGAAAGGATAAGTGTTTTATTTATATTAATAAAAATGTATAAAAATGTTACAACAAAGTGAAACAAATGTCTTTTCTAAGATTCAAAGAATATATATAAGGTTTATGATTATTGAAATGTATATATTAGGTCCTTACATATGAAATTGGCGTTTTGTTTGGGAGGAACATAAAGTTGATTTTTTTTAATATAATATATTTATTTAATCAAAGTATGTACCATTGCTATCTATGCACTTTTGCCATCTCATAGGTAGTTCATCGATCCCTTTACTAAAAAAACCATTCGGACGGGAATCAATAAAATCTTTGAAGTCGGTTTGGACTGCCCCATCGGAGTTGAATTTTTTCCCTTGCAAGAAGTTATCCAAATTTCGAAAAAAATAGTAATCTGTTGGGACAAGGTCCGGAGAGTACGGTGGATGTCTTAGACATTCCAATTGAAGCTCTTCTAATTTGGTAGCCGTCTGTTGTGCAGTGTGTGGTCTAGCGTTATCATGAAGCAGCAGTGGCCTAGAGCGATTAACCAGCCTCGGTTGTTTAGCAGCTAGCTTTTCCATCATGGTTTGCAGTTGCTGACAATAGACATCTGCCGTAATCGTCTGGCCAGATTTAAGAAAGCTGTAGTGAACGACACCAGCACTAGTCCACCAAACGCTCACAAGTAACTTTTTTGGAGTCAATTTTCGCTTGGGGCATGGTTTGGCTGGTTCGGCAGGGTTCAGCCATTGCGATGAGCGCTTCCGATTATCATACAGGATCCACTTTTCATCACAGGTAATGATTCGATTCAAAAGCCCTTCATTATTGTGCCGGTTGAGTAATGCAACGCAGCAGTCAACGCGCGTTTGTTGATTTGCTTCACTCAATTCGTGAGGTACCCACCTTTCAAGCTTTTTCACCTTCCCAATTTGCTTCAAGTGGATTAAAACAGTTTTATCACTAACACCGCAGCCTGCAGCTAACTCGGACGTGGTTTGCGATGGATCCGCTTCCACAATAGCCTTCAATTCTTCATTATCAACTTTGGTCTCCGGCCGTCCACGGGGCTTTTTCTGCAGGTCGAAATTTCCAGAACGAAAACGTTGGAACCAAAAACGCACTGTGTTTTCTTTTGCGGCACCGTCGCCATACACATCATTAATCCTTCGAGCCGTTTCTGCAGCACTGGTGCCACGGTGGAACTCGTACTCGTAAATAACGCGATATTTCAAGTTTTCCATTTTGTAAACTGAGTGACGCAAAGAAAAAAAACAATTGAGGAAAAAACAAATGAAGTATAATTTTCGAAACACAAATACTTGAGTAAATAGCTGTATAAATTTTAATTTGGAATTCCTAACCAAAGAGAAGATATTTGAGATCAAAGTTGCCAGTACGGCAAAACGCCAATTTCATATGTAAGGACCTAATATTAAAACTCCTGCTTTCTTATTATTGTATCTTGCCTTTTCATATAAAATAAGATTCAAAGAATGTATGTTACGTTTATGATTATTGAAATGTATGTATTAAAACCCTTACTTTCTTATTATTGTACCTTTCCTTTTCATTTAAAATAAGATTCAAAGAATATATATAGTACGAGTATGTATTACGTTTATGATGATTGAAATGTATGTATTAAAACTCTTGCGTTCTTATTATTGTATCTATCCTTTTCATATAAAATAAGATTCAAAGAATATATAATACGTTTATGATTATTGCAATGTATGTATTAAAATTCCTGATTTCTTAATATCGTATCTTTCCTTTTCATATAAAATAAGATTCAATGAATATATATTACGTTTATGATTATTGGAATGTATGTATTAAAACTCTTGCTTTCTTATTATTGTATATATCCTTTTCATATAAAATAAGATTCAAAGAATATATATTACGTTTATGATTATTGTAATGTATGTATTAAAAGTCCTGATTTCTTATTATCGTATCTTTACTTTTCATATAAAATAAGATTTAAAGAATATACATTATGTTTATGATTATTGAAATGTATGTATCAAAACTCCTGCTTTCTTATTATTGTATATTTCCTTTTCATATAAAATAGTAAAATAAATAAATAAAAAATAAATTGATTTTGAAGTTTCGGGGTTGAAAAGTTGACCATCAGTGATTTTTTAATGTTTCCAGGAGGTGTTAAACTGATGTATTTCATTGGACCACGAGACCAAGTGCATTGACTTACTTGGAGAGCCTTGAATATACCCCAAACAATGGTGAATATATGCGAGGTGAGTATGCACAGATGGACGAATATTTTTCTGAATATGATTGTGGTTCTATAAAGAATTAACAATACACGCCAACTTTTCCAAACATTGGAACCTCATGCTTAAGGTAAGACTTCATTGATGCGAAAGAAAGCCGATTTATGTTGTCTTATACTGGAATCACGTGGAATAATTAACAACTGATAGGTAGCCTGGATACGGAAACGAGTTAATGACTATGCTCTTAGTTTTAAATAAAAGCCTCGGTTGTACTACTGGTGCACTGCTTCCAAGTTTTCTCTCATATCGACAGATTATGGTGCCTGAGGTCTACAAACACTCTAATTGTTAGTTTCTAGGTAGTGTTTAATATAATTTCAGGATTTTAATGAAAAATTGCCCATCAAGAGTACAATTATTTTAAAAACGTCTAGTTTATTTTTCCCTTAAGGTCTCACATCTTTCTGGTTCGTTGGAAGAAATTGCCACTTAGCAAAACATTTATCAGGTCGTACACTTTGCAACAAATGTGTAATACAATATAATAAAATACTCACCAGCCCGTAACTAAAAACATACTACAAATATTTGTTTATTTTACAATTTCCATCAACCCAACCCACCCCTGTTCTCTTATCGAAGTGCGGTTTGGTAGTTAGTCGGTAGTTGCATGTTGAACTACCCCGCCGAACATCGCTCACTTTGTGAAATCATGGAACTAAATATCCGCCGAATTCAACGAGGTTATTCTAAATGTGTATTTAATGAAACAAATTGAGGAATTAATTCCATAATAAAATTCCACAGTGTTCAATACTCGGAGAAATTTTCTTTAGTTAGTATTAACGGTATATTTATGTAAACTGAAAGTTTGTTGTTTCGATTCGGATCGAAAGTAAAATGCACATTATCCATTGGGATTGAAATCACAATAGCGAAATTAGTTTTGAAAAATAATTAAACCATGAAATACAAATGATGCTGTCTTGATATTATGCACATAAATATATTTAGAAGAACTTTGTGGCTTAGTTGGTTAGATACATGTCTTCTGACACGAAGACTAAGAGTTCGATTCTAGTTGAAAGTCAGATTTAAAAAATTATTCAGTTGGTTTCATTTAAGGTATCTTTAATAACTTTCTGGTTGGGTTAAAATGATTACTACCACATAATAAAATACCCAACAGATTGTACCATATAAAACGAAAGTGCAATACTATAATAAAATATTTCAATTATTTAAAACAATTTTTATAGACGTTGAACAAGTGAAAGATATGTGCCAGAATAGAATGAAGTGTGGATATATATATATATATGTTTCTCTGCCAACCTCAATAGGGACATAGCGTGGTGGTGATATTGATGACCTGTTGGAGCGTAATTTAAAAATGAGATGTAAACACCTGAGAAATACTTCTGTGACTGCATTGACAAGCGAATAATACGTCATTTAAATGACCTTTGCAGGATATTGATGGGAGTACCCCAAATTACTTTGATGTAAAAATGTACTAAACGAAAACTATCTAAGTTAAAAGTGTGGTCAGTTTGACATATCGACACTTATTAAATGTTTATGCACCTTAGAGGTGGATACAGATGTTACAATTTGAATACAAAAAAATGCTTATTTAAATTATTTCGGCGTCACTTTGCAGAACTCCATAATTAAAAGAAAATTAAAACACGATCACTTTATTTAATTCCACATTATTTTTTTTCACAGCGTGTCTTTTTCACAACAAAGTGTTAAAACCCATTGTGATACGTAAAAAGTAAAGCGAAATAAAACCAAGTTAATGTGTTTTAATTTTATGTTAAAACTACAGTGTTTTAAGATTCAATGAAATCATACAAATTATTAAATTAAACCTAATTCTGTAGAAAGTTAATCGACAATTAACTGTTAAAGAATCATAATTAGATAAATCAGTAGACTATTCAAACTTCGTCTATATTTTAACTATATTATGGAATGAGGTCTTAATCTACCTGAAACCTTTTAACTGTAATCAAAATCGTTTCGCTTTCCAGGTACGCAGAGAGGATAATTTACTTCCTTTACATTAAGGAACCTTCTGAAAGTGTATAATTTGAAAACACATTATGCACGAGGGTGGGTCTCGATTCAATCCCTAATCGTGACAAAACAAATATCTAGTCCATTGGAATACATGTCAATAATCTCGTCAAATAATTATTGATAGTATATATGTTTTAGTGCCCCATTAACTTTGTTTTCTAACGCTACACACCATTCGATTTCCCTCTTAACTCTTCCTACATCTGAGAATATACTACCCAAATGATAGAATTCTTCAACTTGCTGCAATCTTGCATTTTCACCTATACGTCGCATTTACTTTTCATTTCACACTTTTCTATCACCTTTATTTTGAATTTTGCAACATTTGGAGGGGAGCGTGTGAGCGCAGGACGAAAGTTTTCGTTAAATATAGTATACATACATACCATTTTCCTGTTGGGGTAGGCAGAGAGGACAGAGCGCCACATATTTCGCCTTTTCTACATCCATACATCTACTCTTCATCCATACTTATCACTAAATTTATGTTTAATTTATTCCCAATAAAAAAACATTATTTGTATTGTATTACATTTTATTGTACGAGTATACTAGTTCACCTACAGTATTAGCTGGGACGACCAAGATCTGAGAGAATGTGATGGAATACAAGTAGCCTGAACGAGTGGACTTGTTCTTGCTTAATAATTTAGTTATCTAGTTATAAGTAGTATTGTTATCTAGTTATAAGTAGTATGTAGGTGTTAATTATTTCTAAGAAATCATATATTAAGATTATAAAAAAATAAAAATAAAATAAGATTAAGTAAGTTCATAAATTATAATATATAAATAAGATTAGTTAAGTAATAAATTTGTATATACATAGGTATAGCCTTGACAAATATTTGTACAATATATATCTTTGTTTAATAATAAAAAAACTTTGTTGTATACAGTACAACTTTTGCGATTTTATTCCCATGTGAAAATTTATTCCCATTAAGTAAAAATATTTAAAAAGATCTCAAATGAAAACGAGACAGTAGCCATTTTACAAAAATAAGGTACCGGTAGAAATCTAACCCGAAACGGATTGTAAGAAAGGCATTGCACTCAAAAGATTTTTGGTGCCCGGACGACTGAACGGGACAACCGACAACCAAGACAAGAACGACCACGTAATACTCGGTGGACCGTGTGGCAGTTTATGAGTTAGGTGGTACTCGTATCAATTGAAGAACGGTCACAGTTACAACAGGACCTAGACTCCCTAGTCTCCTGGAGTGAGCAAAATCATCTTCTGTTCAACATTAATAAATGTGTCTGTGTATCTTATAGTCGATCGTTTTCCCCAATCCACCATCATTATACTATACAGGGAGTGGCACTAAATAGAGTTTCTGAATTCAAAGATTTAGGCGTAACCTTTGATGTCGGACTCACGTCCGTTAACCATGTCTCACGTTTGATATCGGACTGTTACAAACTACTCGGTTTTATAATGAGAATATCAAGAGAATTTAACAGCACCGATATCCTCCGAAACTTATATAATTATCTAAATAGAACCAAATTAGAATATACATCTACGGTTTGGGCTCATCAAATATAAAAAAAAATATAGAACAAATACAAAAAAAAATCTTCAGATATCTATGGTACAGAACAAAAGGCGATTACCCAAAATATGCTCACCATGCCGAACTTCTCACGGTGTGTAACTATAGAAGACTCGAAACAAGAAGGCAAGAATCCACTGTGATATTCCTAATACAGGTTTCCCAAGGTTGCTTTAACTGTCCCACGATTCTATAAGCACTAAGTTTATATGTACCCAATAAATATAGCCGTGCAAGGAATCACCCTCTGTTCTACATACCAACTTACAGGACGAGTATCATGGCTAAACACTCAGTCACGCGTGGTATAGAGATATTGAACCAACTGAATGACACTGTTGATATAGTATATTCTCAGTACCGTCTAGCAGTATGAGAAGAATCCTGGCTGATATTATTCCTAACGAATAAGCTAACGCTAGAAGCAGACCCTCTTTGTGTAACAGGAGAAATCCGTGCAAAGTGGATAAAAATTTAAAAAAAAAGATTTGGGTACCAACATCATTTAAACGGAGATTTGGGTACCAACATCATTCAAACCTACAACTGGTTGAAATACAAGTCTCTTAATAAGGGATGAAGGTTATAGACATGGTAACATTTAGTTGTTGATAGCTTATCTTCTTCTTTACCGCGTATTCAGTGCTGAGAATAGTGGTTCTCTGCTATGTCTTGCACATAACGCACCACCTGTATCCATCCTCCCCGGTCTAAACCAGGGCATGTTGAAAGTAGTAATTAAAGAGGACCCTGTTAACCTTTCCCTTCCTGTGCTAAAAAAATCCACCCGTTTCGGTGATGTGTATTCAACATACATGCAAAAATAAACGATTTAAAATCGGAAAAATAAAAATATTCATAGCCAATCGCTTAAATTAATTAAATTTAATTGCTGAACACATGAAAAAAACATCGGCTGACGTTCACAAAATAGGCAAAAAGACCACCTCAGATGAATGCGCTAGAGCGACTGAGACCTGAGACGGACTAACACTGTGTATGTTATACCTCGAAGGAAGAAACACAACTGCAAACTGAGATTTTATTTCTTGCGTTCCCATTTACCGAAGTAGAGTGAAACGTGAATAGCGTCGCTTCCTCACCTATAGTAGTTTTTAGAATGAATATACCTACTTCACACACTGCCACACGTTTGATTGTATTGGTGAATTTATTCCCGATTTTCACAAAATATCCCTGATGTGGCCAATAAGTACTGATTATTATTAATATTATGTTTTCATTCAATGCGTAAATGTATTACGGAGGAATACATAAAATCTGAACCAAGTATTTATTATATTTCTAGAGATATTAAAGTTTTTAGAAGCAATGTGCACTAGTTACACATCACAGGACAGGAAGGGTTAACTTATTTATTTAATATATCCATATCATGTGTTATAGAACACTTCACTTAACTGTCCCCGTAATCACGAGAAACTCTAGACTCAAATATTTTTTTTCCAGCAACATGTCCAAAGTACGTAAGGATTCTCTTTCTGCATGTTGTCGAAAGTCTTTCGGTGATCTCTAATTCTTGGATTTTAGACACGTTGATGCGCCTTGCTGTCTATTGGATACAGAGCAATAGCCTCCAACACCACATCTCGAAGGCATTTTAAATATTACTTTTCTTATTTTTTCTTTTGAATGCTTGTATAGTTATAAAAAATAAATCTTTATACAACCCTGAGTCATATTTTTATTTAGTTTCTTTATTTTACAAAGATTACATTGCAACCAGTGGCAGCACTGTCGTGACTATCGACTACCCTTCGAGGAGTAATTAGTTACTGTAACTAATGGCGTGCAGCCCCCATGTAATTATGGAGAGCTGGTCAGATGACATTAGCTAATTTATGGTATTATCCATCAATCTAGACCGAGATTTTAACGCTAGCATTAACACCGATATGTTCACAGTATTCTTAAAGTAATTTTAAGACAAATTAAGTTGTCAAGCATTTGTAACTTGAAAAATATATGTTCATAGTATTCTTAAAGTAACTTTAAGACAAATTAAGTAGGAAAGTATGTGTAACTTAAAATTATTAAAAATTAAGTAAAGAAAAGGGTGACACGAATATTAATATGATATTGAGTGAGAAGAGAAGACGCTTTAAAATTATTTAAAAAGAGACATTGGAGAAAAACTTTAGAAACACCTACACATAAAAACTCGTCGTTGCTGGGCCTCGTAGTCGAGGATCGAAAGCGAAGCTGTGTCGTAGAGTTTTTGTTTCTTGCTTCTGTTCTCTTCTTTAAGTAAGCCACACCCCAGCACACTCACCAGCCACAATTCTATCAAGACATAGAGAATGACAACACAACGAGTTAAGGGTTAGTGGCAAGGGATGATGTAAATATCATGATAGATAATTTTTTTTGTCATAACTTCAACCTCAATCATTTATTTATTTAACACTTTTATTGCAAATACAATCTGGTGGGCGTATTGCCAGGCGGCAATCTCTTCCAACCAACCGGACAAAAGTAAATGAAGGAAGTTATGTGGTCGCATAAATCGTTCAAATGTCTATCCATCCCCACAGAATCCATAAACACATACGTGAGCATATACCCACGAACCCCACAAAGACGGGCAATCACCCGAACATTATTTTTCATAAAAAGTGAGATATCATCAATCAAAAGGAAAGGAAGGGATGGTGGAGAGGAAAGGAAAAGAAAAATCAGGAATGAAACACGTTATTTTACTGACTAGAAATTAAGAGTTTTTTCAGTCGTTTCTTAAAGCATGCCAAGGACGGAGCGAGTCTTATATTTATTTGTAACTGATTCCAGAGTCTCACTGCATGGGTAAAGAGAGAGAAAAAAAGATACACATATACATACAATAACACCGTCTCCATTTCGGGGTAGGCTAAGAGGAGGAGCGCCATATTTTCATATCGAGACACACATATTTCACCTCTTATACATCCATCGTCGTCGTCGTTGCTGGGCCTCGAAGCCGACATTCCAAAGTCAATTCAGTTGGAAAGCAAACTGTTCCGTGAAGTTTGTTTTTAAGTGAGTCAGCCGTTGCACACCAGCAAACTCACCGACAATCGGAGCACAACGGCATATTTTTTCTTCACTTTTTGAAAGAATAGATATGACCGAAGTCATAGGTATTTTTACACACCTGAATACTAGGCGGTAAAAAGGGAAATACGTAGTGCTGGCGACCTTCTACATGGAAATCTAGTGTGTTACCGCGCGATCATGCACCTCATATTTGAATACGTATTTTAAAATAACTACACTCTACTAAACCTAAAGTTAAAAGTGTTAGTGTCAGTTATCTTAAGATCTAAAAAGATATATTTGTAGTTTGTCTTCCCTTAGTATGTTTCTGCGGTTTTCTTACCAAAAAACTTTTCTTAACATTTGCAGACACGAGGAAGTAATCTAATCTAATGTCCGCAGTCTTCACTATTCCACCCTTACACTCGACTTTTTTTGTAGTATTTATAATAATTTGTCAATAATAGTGGGTTCAAACCCCGAGTTACTGTACTCTTGAAAATAGTCAGCTCTATAAACGGCGCTATGTAAATCACCCTTTTGTTATCATTAAACAATAGATGAGACGATGGATAATACAAAGTGCCCAATACCACGAATAACTACGACTCAGCAGCAGAGCCGGGATGAGGTATATTGGTGCCTAGGGTACCCTTTCAAAAATGCGCCCCAAAATAAGGTGAAAATTTTCCTTTACACTTTCGCACATATTTTACTCTCATTTGAAAATTGACGATTTTTACTCCCTAAAAAATACCTCTCTCGGGTTAAAAAAAAGGTGAAAATTGGAGACGTTCGTTCACCACTTAACCTCGCAATTCATTAAAACCTAACATTATGTTTCCAGCTTTAAGGGTGACAAAATTATAAATAACTGTATAAAAATAGATTTCGTTTAAAATTCAAACGTTCAACTGTATGTTTTGTCTCTGGTCTAAGACTAAAATTCATAATTTTTGATAATTTTTAAATTTGCAAAAAAATCTATCACGTGATGACGTGATCACGGGTCTTAATAAAAATATTCCGAGAGCAATATTGGAATATGATTTTAACCATTTTATACTACTTTTTAGCTGATTAAATGCTGTAGATGTGCGCACTTTAAAAAAAATGAGGTAACAATAAACGACAGAATACGTAATGAATGAAGTGGTAAGGGATGAATGTAAACTTAAGGTTGATGTGTTGAGCTAGATGAAAAAAAACTACGCTAAGATGGATTGGGAAATAAGATAGTCTGGCGCCATGTTTTCTCTGCCTACCTCAATAGGGAAACGGTGTGATGGTATGTATGTATGCTCTTTTTATTATTTTCTACCTTATTTTGGCACCCTTCAGTTATCACCCTGGAGCTTGTATCCTGGTTGCCCCACCTTTGTCTCGGCTCTGTCTACGAGCATTGACAGGAAGATTTAAGCGTACATTGAAAGGGACGCGACCTTTAAGATACTTTGGTTACAAACCGCGTTAAAAAAGTATACTTCATGTAATTGTAATATACATGAACTTTGCAATAGCCAGTTTATGGTTGTAATGAACAATAATTCACTTAGCCATCTCATATTCTAATAATACAAATACTTATTTTTGTCAAGACCACTCTGTTCTTTACGGATGACATCAAATGGTTTGCTAAAGGTCGGCAGATGAATGATGAACTACTTCGATATAATTGGAAAAGATGACGGCAAATCTATATACTGCAGTGAGGTGATGATAATTTTGATTTAAATATGCTGTATGCGCGCGCTGGCAGAGAAATGTGCGTAATTAATTGTTTCACTCAGATAACAGAGCTCAGGCTGATTACACGCCACAATTTATATTCATATAAATATAATTCCAAAGTAAGAATTTCATACTCGGTTTAAAGACATTATATAACCCAACGATCCATACAAGTCTTTATTGATGCTTGACATCTTCACAACGAAGATTAATATAGGGATTCATACACACAGATCACGCCCTGTCACTTGTGGGGATTTATTAAAACAAATAAAACATAAAATAACACTAAATACATTGAAATTTTGTTAACTGATATGAGACATGCAAACCTGGTGAATGGCAAACAAAAATTGATTGGAGTTAATGGGTAAATAACATACGCTTGGCATTATTTATGTAGAAAAGCTTCACTGTTTGTGGCGTGGGGCGGGAATCGTCTTAATTTTATGGTTCATGTTCTTTGAAGATCACAGGTTTACCCTGACTATATTTTTGAATCCCGACAGCTGAGTGAAAAGTATGAAATATAGTATATCATATCTACAGAATTGGAAGGGCAGAACACGTTAAAGTTAATAAAAGTATTTATATTCAAAACTTTTTGAGACACTATAGTGAAGCGATAACGGTACTAAAAAGATTCGTCAAAGGTGTCGAAAAGTTTTTGACGTTATTATGTTGTTAAATTGCATTATCTTTGTCTATGTGCGGCACTCACACGCAACGTATTCTCTCCAATCAAGTGACCGAATTTGGTGTTAGTTTATGCAACTTCTGCACATCTCCAAAATACGCATGTAGAAGGCAGCACCTTTAGATGTGGTCCATGGTCTATTTTTCTGGCGCTCAAAGAAGAACGATTCTGCTAGTCCTTACTTGTGCATATTATATTTAGTGCTCCCCACTCTGTACCTGATAATATTCAAAGTGCATCAATTGTTCCGGAGTAGGGAAAAAACATGCATCTCCACCCTCGGATTGCCTAAAGGACGTCTGATGTATACGTTGGTCCAACGAGACCGCCATTTAATTATGATCGACCTGTTGTTTACCAGCTCCCACTATGGTACTATAAGATATGTTATGAACATTATTTTGATACTTGGAGATCAATTGCAATAACCCTATCTAGATAATTGAGTCAAACTAGACTTATAAGTAACTCTTATTAATCAATTTATTGTATTGCGTCTAGACTATTGTAACTGTATTTATTCTGGTCTGCCTGATTCGCAAATTTCTAGACTTCAGTCTGTTTTCAAAATAGCTGCTAGGCTATGGTAGTCATAAATATTGTTATAATAATCCGCTTCTCAAAAGTCTACTCGCATTCGCAAGTGTTGCGAATGGATTTATATCAAACTTTCTTTTGTACTCAAATCCCTTAATAGTAAGTCATCATTGTATCCCTCCAACCCGTGTCTGAAAGATGTTCCATCGGAAAGGAATAGAACTTGGAGGTCAATTTTTATCCATCTAATAAATTAACTGTTCCAAATTGATCTAATAGGGTGGGATATTATGGAAGAGCTTTTGCCGTTGAAGACCCAGTTGCGTGAATTGGTCTGTTCTTTACTCTTAGATATATACATGACGTGTGCAGCTTTAGGAAGCGCTTGAAGACAACCCTTTTTGGATGATCTTATCAAAATTTATGATTGTGTATTACTACACACAAATACTATACTAAACCTAAAGCCGAATGTATAACTACTACATATCGAATGATCTAAAAATATTTGTTTGTAGGTTGTCTCTCTTGGTAATTTTTCTGCGGATTTCTTACCAATTATGTTTTTTTCTAAATACACGCAGATGCGGGAAAGTATCTAATCAAATGGCCGTAGCCACTAACTTCCTATTCTCACACTCAACTTATACAATTATTTGATGTTTTTTTTAATCTGTCAATAATAGTGGGTTCTAGTCTCGAGTTGGAGCGCCCTTGAGTAGGCGCTATATAAGTTATCCTTTTTTATAATTATCATAAAGACTTTACAAACTTTTTTTAATGTTTTACGTGCTTAATTTAGAAGACCTTGTGGTGATTTCGGTCAGTCAATGGTGTTAAAAGAGGAATACATATAATAAAAAATGTAATTTTTGGTCCTCCTGAAAGCCCTGTTAGCCCGCCCTAATATAAAGCTTTCAGGGCACATTAAAGTGCGGCAGTATAATTAACTAAGTATTTGCGAGCCTATGTAACGGAGCTAATTTAACGGCTTCCGCTAACCGCGCGCGCGATTACGAATCGTTAATCGTTACCGGCACAATAACGATACGGCTATGCCGCTAATCTTTAGCGGCAAAACTTAATCAAAGATCACGTTCCTTGATTTAAATGGAATTATTCGGAGCTTTTTATAACTAAAAGTTTGTACTATGACAATTTTCTTAATACTCATAATAACAAGTTTATTTATTTTAACACGTTCACTTTCTACCTATGTGCATTATTATTATTATTAACATTATACATGTCACAGTGGATGTGGATTGTACAGTGAATGCAGACTATTACTTGGTTATGTACACCTTAACTAAATTAAACAGTGATTGTGAAAATATCATTCGTTTGAAAATAATACACCCATAGTATTCCCTCTCTAGTATTAGTTGACCTTAACTAAGTGGGGGTGTAGTTTCGTAAGCATTTTTCTTTCTCGCAGTAGTAAAAGAGTAACGACATTTCGACGTTTATTAGTTGCAATTCCATTCTTCATGCATTTACACTTCGGAGTCTCGTATTCCAAAGTACAAGAAATGCAGTGCACATGAATATTCATATTACAGTGCGTTTATTAACGACGAGCAGTGGAAATACACTTTCCCTACTGAACGCGAATGATTCACACTGTTGTGCGTTTAACTGATAACTTAAGTGTAGGTATACATTTACAAGTTATGGTTTACGTTCACTGATCATTTGCTTCTACTGTAGCATACATACAAACCATCAAGTAATTTCCTGTTGGAGGTAAGCAGTAGAATAGAGCAGCAAACTTTCTTCAATTATAAATACAGAGGAAATTCATGCACTGAGAAATGCTAGTTTTCATGATAAACAAAAGCTAAAAACTTATGGTAGATACGGCGATTAAGACTTTAAGATTAAGACTTTTATGTGGTTTGGGCATGTGAAACTGATGGGGAATAATAGACCAACTAAAAAAATACAATGCAACCATGAGTGGTACTCGTTGTAGAGGTCAACAGAGAAAAAGTATTGATGGACCAAGTTAGTGAAATTTTGAAAGAAGGAAAAATGAGAAGGAACTGTATGAGAAGATGCATGGATGTGGAGAAGACGAAGTAAGTACAGGAAAGTTTTGAGGTATGTTCTCTTTACCTATCCAAGAAGGAAAAACTTATTTTAAAAAAAAACATCATAATTTGTGCAAACTAAAAAAAAAAGAGTATAGTCACATGTTTTGACAAGATGCGATATAAAATAATATATACAGAAATAGTAAGGGTATAACATAAAGACAATGCGTCGGGTTTGTAACCATCGAGCATCAAATCACAGTACCTAGTTTGGAAGAGATACATTTAACACTTTCCCACAGGAGTCGTTTTGTATAGGATAATTATTGATGAGATCAGCAATATAAATTCTTCGATTTTTTTCAATCGTACTGAATCCCTCAACACAACTAGGAACAAACAACAGCAGATGGAACCAAATGGCGTAAATCAGTTGCTAGTTAACAGGAACCCAATGGAGAAAGAATACATATACTAGCTGCAAGTACTCTTTGCCTCATATACAACAGGGTATGCCTATTTTAAATTGACTTACATAGTCATTCCCGGTGGCACCAACGACAAGTAAACTAACCCCCCACTTTATACCATATTGGTGATGGGGAAATGTCGAAGAGCGGGACGAGAAGACAACGTTATCATCCTCCCATTATTCAAGTTTTGATTTTTATATCCTCTTGAATATGCAAATAACACGCACTCGTAACAATAACTTGATCATTGGAAATCAAATCCGGAATCTTCGAAGTAGAAGACATATTTCAACTAACTGGGCCAAGGAAGTCGTTCTTAGATAATATATGGATGAATGAACACATTGAATTTCACACTTTACTATAAAGGGAAAAAAAAAAGGATTCATACAAACTTTTATGACTAAATCGTGGTTAAGAATACTTTCCTACCGATCCGGATTAAAAAATACACATTGCATCACGTCATTTTTCTGTCAGGGTAGGCAAAGAGGACAGAGTGCCAGAATTTCCTACCGATCCGGATTAAAAAAATACACATTGCATCACGTCATTTTTCTGTCAGGGTAGGCAAAGAGGACAGAGTGCCAGAATTTCCTACCGATCCGGATTAAAGAATACACATTGCATCACGTCATTTTTCTGTCAGGGTAGGCAAAGACGACAGAGTGCCAGAATTTCCATACACATTCCCATATAATTTCTCTGACTTTCTACGTTTCCTTCTTTCAAAATATAATTTACTTGATTCAACCATGCTTTATTTTACCACGCATTCTACTCATATTTACACTATGTATTTATTTTGTTAATCTTTCATTATTCATTCTTTCTACATGCCCAAACCATCTGAGAATGCTCTTCTTCATCTAACTCAACACATCAGCCTTAAGTTCGCATTCATCCCTAATCATTTCATTTCGTATTCTGTCATACATTGACACCCCATGTGTTATTGTTAGTGCATGCATTTCTATATTTATTCGGCTCTTTTCAGTATTTTCCATGTCCATGTTTCACTTCCATACATCTAAGTTGGTTGGTAAAAAGTACTGCTGTGGACTATCCATCTTAGCAGATTTTGATACTGTGAAGATCGAGTATATTTGTTTTAGTGCCTCATTGAGTGTGTGTATGTCAATATTAAATAAATAGGGTGACATAACGTATCCTTGTTTCACTCCTTTCGAAATATTAAATCACTCGAATTAAAAAAATATATTTTAAAATGAAAAAAAAAAATTGACTTAGAAAATACTAAACCAATCCCAGCCCTATAATGACGAAGTCTCCCATTTGCCAACACGGGCCGCAAAAGTAGCTAACAAGAAGTAGGTATAAAATTTTACGACTCATAACGCGCCCTATGAAAAGTGAGGAACGCCTTTGAGTGCTGATTTGTTGGGAGTGTTGAGTGAGTAATCGCTTAAGCTGCCCTCATAAACGATGCTTACATCCAGTTTATTGCTGTTGACCTCTGGAAGACGGTTACGAATCAAATCAAATGTTGTACCATACATAGTATCACGCTGTTATCGAGTCAGAGTTGCCAGATACACCAAAGCATAAGAATTTATATATTATTAGGTCCTTACATATGAAATTGGCGTTTTGCCGTACTGGCAACTTTGATCTCAAATATCTTCTCTTTGGTTAGGAATTCCAAATTCAAATTTATACAGCTATTTACTCAAGTATTTGTGTTTCAAAATTATAATTCATTTGTTTTTTCCTCAGTTGTTTTTTTTCTTTGCGTCACTCAGTTTACAAAATGGAAAACTTGAAATATCGCGTTATTTACGAGTACGAGTTCCACCGTGGCACCAGTGCTGCAGAAACGGCTCGAAGGATTAATGATGTGTATGGCGACGGTGCCGCAAAAGAAAACACAGTGCGTTTTTGGTTCCAACGTTTTCGTTCTGGAAATTTCGACCTGCAGAAGAAGCCCCGTGGACGGCCGGAGACCAAAGTTGATAATGAAGAATTGAAGGCTATTGTGGAAGCGGATCCATCGCAAACCACGTCCGAGTTAGCTGCAGGCTGCGGTGTTAGTGATAAAACTGTTTTAATCCACTTGAAGCAAATTGGGAAGGTGAAAAAGCTTGAAAGGTGGGTACCTCACGAATTGAGTGAAGCAAATCAACAAACGCGCGTTGACTGCTGCGTTGCATTACTCAACCGGCACAATAATGAAGGGATTTTGAATCGAATCATTACCTGTGATGAAAAGTGGATCCTGTATGATAATCGGAAGCGCTCATCGCAATGGCTGAACCCTGCCGAACCAGCCAAACCATGCCCCAAGCGAAAATTGACTCCAAAAAAGTTACTTGTGAGCGTTTGGTGGACTAGTGCTGGTGTCGTTCACTACAGCTTTCTTAAATCTGGCCAGACGATTACGGCAGATGTCTATTGTCAGCAACTGCAAACCATGATGGAAAAGCTAGCTGCTAAACAACCGAGGCTGGTTAATCGCTCTAGGCCACTGCTGCTTCATGATAACGCTAGACCACACACTGCACAACAGACGGCTACCAAATTAGAAGAGCTTCAATTGGAATGTTTAAGACATCCACCGTACTCTCCGGACCTTGCCCCAACAGATTACTATTTTTTTCGAAATTTGGATAACTTCTTGCAAGGGAAAAAATTCAACTCCGATGGGGCAGTCCAAACCGACTTCAAAGATTTTATTGATTCCCGTCCGAATGGTTTTTTTAGTAAAGGGATCGATGAGCTACCTATGAGATGGCAAAAGTGCATAGATAGCAATGGTACATACTTTGATTAAATAAATATATTATATTAAAAAAAAAATCAACTTTATGTTCCTCCCAAACAAAACGCCAATTTCATATGTAAGGACCTAATATATCTTTCGTTTCCTTAAAATACACTCATCTTTTCCAATAGTTCCTTCTGTTTAACAATATTATTTCCTGGCATAGGTTCTGACGACTACAACCTCGAAGGTTCTATCATTCTGTTTATAAATATAATTATCCATAGTTCACTTAATATTTTTTTTACTTCGTTTCCATATTTCTTGAATCAATGTTACACCAAATATTTTTGATTGTGTATCTCTAAAGAGTTCCGTTAAATGGTACGATAAATAAAAAATCTGCTTCTTTCTGAAACAACATCTCTCAGACACACAATCGGAACATTCCATTAAGAAACTCAAATACACAAAGAAAAATTTAGAGATCAATACGTTCATGAAATTTTAGACTTCATATAAGCGGTTCCTAACTAGTGGTCATAAAATTATTCATAGAATTTTGAATAATAATATATTCTGTACAATTATAAGAAATTTACCTAATGACTATATACCGTTTAGGTTCAAACATTTCCTGTCTAAACACGTTAAGATGTGTCGGGACTGATACACTACCATGTCCAGTGCATGGTCAGGTGGTGTTACAGTTAAAATTTCATAATTCTACCCTTATTTGTATGTCAACTAGAGCTGATAGAAGACTTATTGTTTTGTTATATTTTGAAAAGTTAAAAAATTAATGCAGCGCGGTTATCAAGTTTCCTTTAAAAGAACGACGTTTAGATGTTGACGTCGTTTAATTTTTGTCGGGGATTTCCCTAATTTTGAAAAAAAATTATATTCAAGCGATATTCAATTCAATATTTCAGCCCATAACAAAACGACACGCCTTTTCTCGGCTCTACTTGACATACTAATGACACGAGACATACTAATGGTAGAGATATGAAAATTAAGCTATAATATCGCAGATAATGCAATGAGCTGGCATGGTATCTGTTTATAAACATTCTTACTTGTTCAGGCTGAATTTTTTTAGACTATATCGGTAATTTATTATTCAGCTTGGTTCTTTCACGTTTATCATTGCATTGATTTGAACACTATTCTTGATTATATTAAAGGAATCAAATACTATTATATATAAAATGTCAACCAACGAGAGTGCAAACACCCTCAAAGATTGTCGAATGAGAAGATTTGGAGAAGTAAATAACTATTTATTAAGTAAAGAGAAAAAAAAATATCATCCTCATAGAAATTTTATGTAACCAAGCAAAGGAATAAGTATTTTTTTAATTAGTGACATTTCAATCATATTAATCTATGGACTTCAGTAAAATGTGAATAGTCAAATAAGCTAAGCCAAGTTATATAAGTATAAGAAATAGTAAATTGTGAATAAACGGTTTGTTTACCGACCAGAATATTTCAAGAAAAGCAAAGTTGGCTACTTATAATAGTTTATTGATCCCAATATAACGATATTTAAGTGAAACTAGGACGTGGCCAAAAGTGATGACATTAGGATACACGCGGTAGAAATGGGAGAGTTGCGTAAAATGTGTGGAAAAAATGAATAACATAATAAGGAATGAGAACGTTAGGAAAGAATGTGGATTAAAAGAAGATGTAGTTCTTAAGACGAGGAAAGGAGCGTTGAGATGGTTTGGCGACGTAAAAGGAAGGAATGATGAAATATTTTTTTTTAAATCCATGCAAGTAGAATAGAATAGTATACGAGAAGTTGGGGAGGACTTAGCATAACGTGTCGTGACAAATTCAGAAGGAGGAACGATAGAAACGTCTTCATACTAGGAGAGTATGCATAGACGTGGCATAAACTAAAGATTTGTGCCAGAATAGAATGAAATGGAGATGTAGTATTCCTATTTATAATTATGACTCATTTAGATTAATCTGTAATGATATTTTGCGAAGCAGGTACTGTAGCCAAATTTAATTGGTAGTGAGTGTTGTAAAAATAATTTAAGCTGATGTTGACTTGTACAATTTTGTAAATGTGATATGGAGGAAGTTTATGTCTAAAGTTTAGATAATGTGGATATATTGTATTGTATAACACTTTCGTTCTATAAGGTAGGTACAACCTTGCGAATTTATTACCATGTGTCAATCTCTTCCAACGAATCAGGAAGTTAGTGAAGAAACTTTAAATGAAAACTATTTGGAATCCTTTTTAAAAAATATCTGTGAACAACCGGGTATCAAACCTACGACCCCCGGGCTAGATAATAGGTATTCTTACCTACTTTTTTTTTCATATCTAAAAATATTTATTTATTTATTGAACACTTTTATTGCAATACAATCTGGCGGGCTTATTGCCAGGTGGCAATCTCTTCCAATCAACCAGACAAAAGTAAATGAAGCAAGTTACGTGGTCGCATAAATCATTCAAATGACTATCCATCCCCACGAAATCCATAAACATATACGCAAGAACATGCCCACGAATCCCACAAAGACGGATAATCACCCGAACATTATTTTTCATACAAAGTGAGATATCATCAATCAAAAGGAAAGGAAAGGATGGTGGAGAGGAAAGGAAAAGAAAAATCAGGAATGAAACACGTTATTTTACTGACTAGAAATTAAGAGTTTTTTCAATCGAATATACTCTGAGATCAAAATTTCACTTTTAGTTTTTAACAATATAAAAAATATTTTTTTCGACTTATTTTTTTTTTTATAAAACGCTTTAATGTAAAACCATTTAGCAAGCTTATTACCAGGTGGCAATCTTTTTCAACCAATCAGACAAACGAAAATAAAGGAAGTTACATGGTCGCAAAAAATATTCAAATGATTATTCACCTTTACCAATTTTACGAACAATATACACGGTAAAAGTAAGATATCATCAATAAAAGGAAAAGGAAGGGATGGTGGAGAGAAAAAAAAATCAGGAATGAAACACATTATATTACTGACTTGAAATTAAGAGTTTTTATTAATTCACTTCTTAAAGCAAGCCAAGGACGGAGCGAGTCTAACATTGATTTGTAACTGGTTCCAGAGTCTCACTGCAGGGACAGTAAAGGACGACGTAAAAAACAAAAACGGTGAACAAGGAAAATCAAATAACCTATCTCAGTTTGTTTGAGCGTAGCGCAAGTCCATGACCGTAAAAATGCTGAATATTTTCGTTGAGATAAGAGGGAGGGCGGGATAGTTAAAGATATTATACAAAAGTAATACTATTGTATGTGAATTTGGCGTATATTTCTAACGTTTGACCAGTTTAGCTCTTTCTAGTTTGAAATTATGTAATCGTACTTTCTCAGATTAAAACTGTTTTCTCTATATACCGGTCTCGAGACTTAATGGTCTCCTCTTTAGTCTTCAAGTAACTAAATATTACTTTTATTGTTAAAGAAGAATCTTAGTCTTGAATCCGATAAACAGTGTTACTTATCAACCATCCAACAAGCTGAAACAATTAATATTAAATCAAAAACAACTAATGAAAAACGCTCTATTCCTGTTCAAATCAGTTGACACGATGATTTAATACAACTACTAAAGATCAATATAAATGGATTAATAAATTAATGCATAAACCAGATTGGGCGGGTCTGATTAGCTGGACGGACTTGGCGTGGGTGGGAGAAGACCAATTGGGAGGCCACTTTTGGATCACCGCCCTGCATTCCTCGCCGATTATCATTATGATGCCAGCAACTACGAGAAAATGCAACGATATGATCTTAACAACAAACAAGTATATTGTAGATTGATGTTGTATTGCCAAAATTTCTAGTGATGTACGGCAGATAAAAGAATAAAGATACATATTAAATATATTCATTTTTTATCAAAACTAACGAAATAAATGTACAATGCAAATGTGAGTGAAAGACAAAAATTGTGATTCCGACATATTGAATAGCGTCTTTGTCTTTTCAGATAAACTTTCGGGTTAAGAACTACTGGAACACGCACGGAACTAGTTTGTAATCGCAATAATACTAAACCCAAAGAGGCAACAAAACTTGCACACATCTGACGCGTCTATTACAGATGAACAATTTTACAAGACTAGGATATTTTTATTATTTTTTTTCCGGATACCATCAGGAATCGAACCCATAACCCTCGGGTAGAAGTCAATCATCTTATCAACAAGGTTACGGAGATCCCCATAAATATATCAAGGCCGTGAGGATAACGTGTTCAAAAATAATATACGTTCGATTTTCATATGAAAGAAATATTTTAACATATAATCAAAAAGATCCTGTGAATTAAAGCCAGCTGTCTCAGAACATCAACTTAGCCTAGTGAGACGACTGCTGAAAATCTACGAATTATCAATAATAATGGAAAAAATAAAAATAAGTATGAAAAAATATTAGCAGAAAGAGCAAGAACGAATTTATGTGATTTATTTTTTCCGCACGTTAATAGCTTTTATTCTCGAATCGTTTTGAACGTTCCATTCAAAAGAACGTCGGAAAAATGAGAAGAACTTCAAAAAGAAATAGTGTCAAAGTTAATAAAAGCTGTCTGACATTTATAGTTCATAAAAGAGTTTCCATGATTCACAGTTCGCAAATGTATCCGAGATGTTTAAATTGAAATATTTTACTTAATTTTAAATGGTTAAGCGCTTCGCTGTCGGCGTCAGTGACTTGACTTAATGGTTTAATAAAATAAAATTGAAATAAATTATAGGTTTATTGATAACAATATAGTGAATATATATCCAGAAATTACTCATATTTGTATGTGTTAAGGCAATGAAAAATTAAATAAATTTAAGAGAAAATCTATCAAACTGTCAGGACTCATCTCATGTCATCCTTCCAGCCGAGATACATTCCACCAAAAGGATGGCTGTCCGGCCGCCAGAACTCAAGATTTTTTCAGCCCACAACCTTGTACAAGTAACTAATAGGTTGTCCGAAAAGTAGTTTCGTATTTCTCTGATAAATTTAGTTAGAACAAAATTTGCGTGACTAACATTAATCCTAACGTGCTGAATGTATATTATTATAAAAAGGCAATAGTTTAACGAACTTTGTCAGCCATTGTTGACCTAAATTGCTTGAACGATTTTTTTTTAGAGACCAGGAAACATCGTGTTGTGTTTGCGTTTATATCAAAATAATGGTTCAAGTGCTGAAGATATGTAATGTAATGCAATATAATAACAATGAATTCGTAACAAGCAATCGTACACTCGAGAAAAAGGGTCAAATCATACAGCGTATCCTTTGTCTCTCGATCACAGAAATTCTAGCACCACTAAAAAGGTCAAATCATACAGCGTATCCTTTGTCTCTCGATCACAGAAGTTCTAGCACCACTAAAAAGGTCAAATCATGCAGCTTATCCTTTGTCTCTCGATGACAGAAGTTCTAGCACTACTAAAAAGGTCAAATCGTGCAGCTTATCCTTTGTCTCTCGATCACAGAAGCTCTAGCACCACTAAAAAGGTCAAATCATGCAGCTTATCCTTTGTATCTCGATGACAGAAGCTCTAGCACCACTAAAAAGGTCAAATCATGCAGCTTATCCTTTGTCTCTCGATGACAGAAGCTCTAGCACCACTAAAAAGGTCAAATCATGCAGCTTATTCTTTATCTCTCGATGACAGAAGTTCTAGCACCACTAAAAAGGTCAAATCATGCAGCTTATCCTTTGTCTCTCGATGACAGAAGCTCTAGCCCCACTGAAAAGGTCAAATCATGCAGCTTATTCTTTATCTCTCGATGACAGAAGTTCTAGCACCACTAAAAAACAGTTATGAAATAAAGACTTCGATAAAGAAGAAAAGCATGGATACAAATAAAATAAGAAATAGCAGGAAAACCATCTGTTGTCGATTTGTATAAAATAACAGACCCAACTTAACGAAATTATTGAAATAATCGGATTCCCTTTTTCTTTTATATGGTACCCTTCAATATATCTGAACTGATGATTCGGACATATTTAAGAGCGTGGTGGGAAGACAATATTGTCTTAAGCATCAGTAATCCGAGCCTTTCGGTTAGAAATGACTGACGGAACTCGCGGTTCGTCTTTGCACGTGTTGGTAATACTATCGCACATGAGAGTTAACAATACTCGCATCCGTACTTGTGCGAGTATTTTTACTTGATGAACTATTTTACTTAACTAGGATCCTTTAAAGATTTTTTTAGTGTCGTCGAGAATTGAACAAGACACTCGCGCGTAAGGAATCAATCTTTTACCAGCTAGGCAACGAAAGTCGTCAATCTGATAATCAATAATTTGATTATGTCAATGCTATTGATATCCCTCTCTCTCTCTCGCCTCTCGCACTCTTTCTCGTTTCCTCTCCAGCCCTCTCTCTTTCTCTCTATCTTTATATGAACCGACACACTTACATACTGACTCAAACATCAAAGAAATATAACACACAAATAGATATTGTCAACATTTCATGTGGATGATTCAAAATCACTTAACAGTTTGAATGAGAGTATGAAAAAACACAAATAATATTTAGGGGCAATAAACTAGACGGTGGATTTATTTTGGCTCCTCGCATTAGTCCCCAGTACCAAAATATAATTTATTGCATTCGAGATGACATCTTAATTCATCTGGACCACTAACAATGCCGTGATACGGCAGAGGCTATTAGCATGCCAAAAATAAGAGGAATACAAATCTCAAGCGATCTCGTGAAGTCTTTGAAACGGTACCAAATAAAATATTTTCATCTTAAATTGTTAGTCAAACAGAAAAGGTTAAGTATTCAGTTTAAAAATATCAAATAATATGTTGTCCGGGATATTGTTTCTTATTTCTCCGAAAGATGTCGTTACGGCAAAATTTTCGTTGATAACTTCATTTCAAACACGCTGAATGCATATAATTATATTATTAAAGGTAACATTTTATCGTTTGTCCAAATTGCTTAAGCGGTTTTTTGGCGTAATTTTGAAGACATAACTAAATAAATAGTTTTTTTTTCGGTGCTTAATGCCTAAAAAATGCCACACAAACCAAAACAGATATATACAGCATATGATAACGATCAGTAAGCGATCGTGTGTATTAAATGCGGTTTAAAAATTCCGTACTAGTGATATGACAATCGAAGATAGTGTCACTAAAGTACAACTGATTACGACAAAATGAAGGCTTTTATATATAATGATCTGCGTTCTGAGATGCAGGAGATTGTCGAGACTGAAAATATCGAAAACCACCGACCACAAAATTGCACGTGGTGCAATTTTGCGTTGGAATTTGGCTTAAAATTATTTGCATGGTAACCCAATATTTTTGAAAACCTTGTTATTTATAAAATACTTTGATTATATCTAGCGAGTTTATTGCTTTGGAGCAATTTATTATAATTAAGCAGCTTTTGTTTCATAATTCAAAGCTTTCGTTTCATTATTGTGGTGACGAGCTTCCAAGAATTAGTTAATAAGAGCCTTGTTTTCTGGGGGTTGCGAGTCTGGTTTTCACTTTAAGCCTTTTTATTATATTTCTAGTTGGTTGGAAGAGATTGTAACGCGGCAATAAGACCACCAGGTTGAACTGTAAGTATACAACGAAAGATTAATACAATACAAAACAAATTAACTCAGCAACTTATATAGTATTATTTGTTTATTTTATTCATAATACATGCCTAGCCCTATTTATTCACAATACATGCCTGGCCCTATTTATTCACAATACATGCCTAGCCCTATTTATTCACAATACATGCCTAGCCCTATTTATTCACAATACATGCCTAGCCCTATTTATTCACAATACATGCCTAGCCCTATTTATTCACAATACATATCTAGCCCTATTTAAGGACTTTTTAACATTTCTTAAAATAAATGCATGAGTTCAATTTTTTAAAATTTAGATTGCACATTTTAAATGACCGATATTCACTTAAATAAATTGATGAGTATTTTAAACGATCCCGGTATTAGAAGAAAAAGAAACTTTACTCTTGACAATGTTATATTGCAATCGTATGACATTTCTGTTGCAAACAGTTGTGTCTAGGAGTTTTATAGACATCTGTCAATTTCAGCCAGCCAGCAAGTTAAAAGACTTTGTCAGATTCAGAGTTGAACTCTTTTTTGGTTCTATCGGGAAACAAACTCAAAATCAAAAGTTGAGCGTCCTACCAATTGGATAACGGAGGTCACTTTTATTGTATCAAGTCGAGAAAATCATCAATTAAATGTTTAGGGAAACAATAATTTCAAGAAAATCACCAACAATATGTTAAATAAATGTGATATTAAAATAAATCGACGCTTTAAATAAAAAGCAATAGGAAACAAAGTTGATTAAGCGCTAAAATATAAATTATCAAACTGTACATTATCAAAATTTGCTAAGACAATATTAACAACAATATTTTAGTGCTAACATTGATGTATGTTTAGCGGATGTCCTTGTTGGACGCGCTGATGATTTTGATTGTTTGGTATTTAAAATAAAATACGTCGATTAGCAATGCGGAAAGTGAGAGTGAATAATCAATGAATAGTAAACAGTGACGAATGGTCAAATGATTAATGATGCTTTATTTATCGGTAAGTAGGTATATATACATTTCAGAACGGGGCGCGTGAGTGCGCCCGCAATATATTTTTATCTCCCTCTGTGCGTGCCGAGGTGGTCGATCGAAATATTGCAGACGTCGCGAATAATATTGTGGGTAGATAATTTGTTGGCGAAAACGGCAAGACAGCGTGATGCGTTCTCTTTCTACTGTGGAATGTATCGTAAATAGTATTTGCGGGTAAACAATATCAATGTTCTAGTATGCGACCTTTGGACATATCCGAAGGTCGTTTCGTCGGTCGTTGACCGTGCGTGTTGACTATATTCAGGGACGACCGTAGTTCCTACATATGAAAGCAAAAAGCGGACGTGGTAAAATATTGAAAGGAATAGAATAAAGGCTGTATAAATGCGTGCATTGCGAAGAATACAAGGGATGATAAAGCATGACAAAATACAGAATGACGTGATAAGAGAAGAATGTTCACTTAAGGAAGATGTGTTGAGTATGGTGAAGAAGGGCACTATTGATATCGTTTGGGTATATAAAACCAATGGATGAAAAAATACCAACAAAATAAATACACAGTTCAAATGTGAGTGGTCGACATGGTAGAGAAAGACGAAAGAATATACGGAAATAAATTATATTTTGAAAGAAGTAAATGTAAAATGTTAGAGAAAGCTACAATAAAAAATTTAATAATCTATAGAATGTAAAGTCTGACGAGTTGTATGAGAAGTAGTAACGATATCGAAGAGGCAAAGGATATGTGTCGAGATAGGAAAGTCTGTCACAATTTCACGTTATGGTATGTATATATATGGATGATCTTTATTTAAAACGAAGATTGATTATTTTTTATTTATAGTCAAAATCCAATTTAATATGCTAGAAAATAATAGTCGTAGGATATTCTCGAAAAAATCGTTTTATATTGTATAACTACTCAAACATATAGTCAAATACATACTTGCAGACTAAGTTTGTTACAAAATAAAAAGTTCGATTATTCTACTCAGCAGTTGAATTTATTACACAAGCACTCGTAAAAAAGATGATCCTATACGAAAATTAATTATCGAATTCTCAAAACGTTTTAAAATTTATCAGGAAAAACATTCGTATTATTAAAACAAAACATTTTTAAATTAAAAATTTATTCGCTTATTATTTGAGCTGACATAATAATTAAAATTGTCAGTCAGTGGCGCAACGAAATAATAATTTACATGAAAAAAACTTTTTCCCTCGAACGGTCTTCATTTGAGTACAAAAAATCAAAACAGATTTAAGAAATAGTGAATTTTACATGGCCAAAAGATGTTATACGTAGACATATGATACAAATTCAGGTATCAACCTACTTTGCGATTTAAACAGTTCAACTTTGTAATAAATATTCCTATTAAATGTTTATCCCGTCAACTATTTTCTTTTTATCATTTTATATTCTTATTTAGAGTCATAATCGATTGACTTATGTACCTCTTAATTTTTGTATCGAATTCAATCACAGTGAAGTAAATGACCATCTGATTGTAAAAAATCCTCTTCGAAAGTTGCACTAATTACATATAAAATATTTGAAGGTAGAAATAAAATTAAACAAATAAATGGAACGGAGAGGAGAAAAGTGTGACTTTGGTATTTAGAAATTAAAAAATATTTATCTTTAATATCCAATATAAAATTCATTTTTGATTGACGATAAGTCTATCTTTGTGACGTCTCTGTCGACAAACAGAAAGACACGCGGCACTCGAGTTGCCAAGAAAAACACGGCTGAGGTATTTGTATTAGTGGGTATACTCCGCATTCCTGGTATTCATTAATGTCTCAGCCCTGTCTTCTACTTATTCTCTTTTCTTTTCCTCTCTTCACAACAGACACGGTGAGACAAATTTCTCAAATTTTAACACCGATGGTAACCGGTGGGATGAGATCCAATTTAGGGGTCATCGAGTCAACAAACAATTGAAAAGTTAAATCATTCATTTTTTTAAAAACAACTGCACATTTCATTGACCAAAATCTAAGATATTTGAAACAAACTGGTTGAATCTCTTGAATCTTTCCAGCCTGTTGGTCGGCAATCCAGTAAACTCTTTTTCATGCGATAAGATAAATTCAATCCACTCCGAGTGAGCTATCCAGATAAACATGTTTTTTTTGACACATCACAGTGTCAGATCTAGAGGGAATTGTACTGTATTATACTTTCGTTGCATACAGTATAACTTGAGGGGTTTATTGCCATGTGACAATCTCTTCTAACCACATAGAAAGATTTTTTTAAAAGAAGCATTAAGTGAAACCAAAACTTTTAATTTAAAAAATTAGGTTCAAAAAGATAAACTCGTAGCTCCCAAATCCAAAGACACGCGTCCTACCGACTAGGCCACAGGGCTTTTAAGAAAACGTGACACTGTACAAAAATTGAGTTTGAAAAAAAAATCTGTTTACACTCCGTTATTTTGGGGCAGATCGAACATTCAAGTTATTTTCAAGCCAATGTATTTGACTAGAATAAAAAATCTATTGTTATACTATCGAAGATTATTTTTGTAACCTATCCAACTGCAGTATGTGTTAACTAAGATGCATTCCATTGCACAAATCGAGATTTCGGACGAGTGCATTTACCAACGTATTTCTTAATCCACCGAATGTATTCATTTATTGACTATCCCTTTCGAGAGAAGAAGAAAGTATCTAAAATTTTACGTCCTTTCACATTTTTGTTAAAAAAACTCTTTATGACCCTGTCCAGATGAGGCGTTTTACGCGCGATTCAATTAGCGCGTTTCGAATTAATTAAGATAAATTGATCTAGCTTCGCTGTATTTATGAAATTTACGAACATGTATGTTTCTCCTAACTCAATCGCACGGAGGAAGAAGACATTTTACAGAAACATACATGTTCGTAAATTTCATAAATACCGCGAAGCTAGATCAATTTATCTTAATTAATTCGAAACGCGCTACTTGAATCGCGCGTAAAACGCCTCATCTGGACAGGTTCTATGGTTCAACAGTAAATCTTCACATTTATCTTAATGAAAATAATATTACATTGCCAAGGTGCTACTGGAAATATCTAATATTTTTTTTACGCTCGTTCCTACTTACATTTTACTGACCCTATGAGATATGGGTGACGTGTGCAGATTTAGAAAGCACTTGAAGCCTACCCTTTTTGGGAATACTCATCAACATTTATGATTATATATGAACGCTACACCTAAAGCTGAATGTTTTACTACAGCATATCGGAAGATCTACAAAGGTTTCTTTGTAGTTTGTTTTCCTTGGTAAGTTTTGTACTGTTTTACAACCAAATATAATATGTTTTTCTGAAGAAGTACCTAATCTAATGGCAACAGCCATCACCTTCTTTTCCTTATTTACTTAAATCACGGTTTTAATAAAAAAAAAAAACGAACAGAAAGTAAAAAAAAATGGTTTAATATCAATCAATCAACTATTGTATTGTCGCTTAGAATCAATCCAAGTCGCTTAGAATTTACTCTGAAAGCGATCAAGTAATGATAAGTTTTATCAAACGCGGTCTCGTATAATCTACAAAATACTTCCGATGTACCATAGTAGAGATTCAGAAGACTGAGCAAGGCCGCAGTTCTCCTAATAAAACTCCCAGACACACTTTAAACTACATTTTCATTTCTTGTTAAGTATCACGTGATTTTATTAGGGTCATTAAATGAACGTTGTGAAACAAAGTCAAACACATATTTCCCGAATTTATTTTTTAACAGGGAATGAGCGAATCGGTTCAAGATATTAAATGCTCCTTATTAATAAAAAAACATTATTAACAATAAAAATAAGTCATATTGAAAAGAGATGCTCCGAATTCATGTAATGAAAACCCTCAAAGCTATTGCAAGAAAAAAGACTTAAGAGTAAGAAACTCCCGTATACGAGAAATATATCAAATAGACGATATTTTGAGATGGGGTAGAAACCACAGAAGACACTGGTGAATCACAATGGAATAAAGGTTCCCTACGTAGCAATGTATGAAATACCCGCTGGCAGTCGTCCCCAAAAACGATGGAAACCTCCAAAAAGATGGAAACATAACTTAGAGGCTACATCTTAAGATAAGCAGTTCTGATAGTATTTGCGACCATCTGGGTAAATCCGCAGATCATATTTTGTAGTGTCAGTGTATTTTTGCTGCATTCGAAGTTTTCTGTGAAAGATATTTGTTAGACTGATTGAATTTTAGGCTTTAAGGCACTTTATAAATAAGTTTTCTGTGCTGCAAGTAATTTTCCTTCTTTCGTGACGTGAGACCTTAAGTTCATCGTCGCTACTATTCTTTTTATTATATTATATTAAATTTTTTATTGTACATAGTACAACTTTGTGGATTTTTTGCCTTCCAACCAACCCGAAAATGTGAAAGACACCTTGAGTGGAAACCAATCAAGAATATTTTTATAAAAAAATCTGGGTTCTAACATGAGTTCGATCCCACAACCCTCGGGTTGGTAGATGAGCGTATTTAGCCCACCTAGCTAATCTAGTCGTCATTGGAGGAGGCGGCACTTTGGGCAGAACTTCCTTCGTTAAGATTTCAGTATTCTAGTGTAGATCGCGGTGCATAGGGACTTATTTTGTCTTCTATGGATTCAACAGCGTGGATGGTGATAGGATTGAACTGAACTGAGCCGTAATGATAAGATATCAGAAGTCTAACATAAGGATTAGAAGAAGAAAGAATGTTGCAAGAAATATCAAACCAAAAAAAATAATTCTTCAAATACGGACTTCAAGAGACAAAATAATTGAGAAGAGACATAACAATGAATACCAGACGAGGACTGAGAAAAAAGAAGTCTACAAAACAATGTACAATCTTCTTTAAATAGCTTTGGAATGGAAAGATCAGCACTGAAATAGAGGCGACCAAGGCATCAATTAACCCCGGTGGTGGAATGCAACTGCAGTGAGACGGTGTCAAACGACGCGAATGATTTGGATACCGACCTAACATTCGCTGCACATTAGTCTTGGTGCAACATTTGATTGTTCTATGGTATTAGCACTGTTCATTTGCTGCTAACACAGAATTTAACTCGCTACTGCCATTTCGCAAACCGATTAGTCAATGTAATGAAACTTGAATATAGTGAACTGTTAAACTGCTGAATTGATGATACAGAAAATACTTTATTTTTCACATTTAAAAGAAAAGTGAGGAAAGTAAAACTTTTTTCAATACAATATTGATTCAGTTAAAACTCGATTTAATGAAAAGGGTTTTATATTTAACCAAACCTTTAAAATGAGAAATTAAAATTAACACAATTTAAATAGGAATTTAAGTGTGTGAGCTTTATTAGCAAATGTTTCATTTATAGATTTAAAAATTCAACAACCTCCGTAATCTATTTCTTACGACGTCTGTCTTCTAATCCGAGGGTTAAGGGTTCGTTTCCCATTGTATCTAATTACAAACAAACCATCACTCCGCTTTCTATAGGGGTAAGCAGACAGGATAGAGGACGATACTCTCATATAGCAACACACATATTTTGTCTTCTCTACATCCATACACCTTCTCCAACAACTCTTACGATTTCTTTGACTTTTACATTTCCTCTTTCAAAATATTATTCACTGGATCAAACCGTACTTTCCATGTTCTTCCTCTACCACACATTCAACTCAAATTTATGCTTTTATTTTGTTTTGTTCATCTTTCTTCATTTACTTGTTCTACGTGGTCAAACCATAACGTCTTCATCTCCCTTGATGCCCTTCATTCCGTATTCTGACATACATTATAACCTTATGTATTCTTCTCAGTGCATGCATTTGTTCATCATTAATATCCTTTTATGTAGTTCGTCCACGTTTCACTCCCATACATCAAAGTTGATACTAAAATACTGTTGTGAACTATTCTCTCAGCAAATTTAATACTGTTTTGAATTAATATTTCACGACCAATTAATAAAACAAACCAATCAAATTTTGGGTCGCGACCCATGGGTTGAGAAACTATGATTTATGGCTTAAACTATGCGAAAAACAGTTTTTAGTTACTTACGTATCCATGATTTCCCAAACTTTGTAAATTTACCTGAAACAAAAGAAAATTATCGATTAGTATTTTTCATAAAATTGCGTTTATTTTTTGTCCTTCAAATACACACAAACCATCAAGCCACATCTTGCTGGGGTAGACCGAGAGGACAGAGTGCCAGATTTTCATATCTCGATACACATATTTCGCCTCTTCCACATCCATACACTTTTTCATACAACTCCTATAATTAAACTTACATTTCCTTCTTTCAAAATATCATTCACCATACTTTTCTTCGTTTTTCTCTACTACGTATTTCACTCACATTTGCATTCTACATTTGTTTTGTACGTCTTTCTTTACTCACTCGTTCTACATGCCCTAACCGTATATGAGCTTCTCCATCGCATTCAATGCACTATCAGATTCATCCTTGGTTACTTCATTTTATATATTCTTTTATACATTGTAACCCTAAATATTATTCTAATTGCACGCTTTCTAAAGTATTTGTTCGGCTCTTTTCCGTCTTTTCGACGTCCACCTTTCCCTCCCATTCATCAAAGTTGGTACTAAAATACTGTTGTGAACTATCATCTTAGAAGATGTTGAAACTTTCCGGTTTGAATATATATGTTTTAGTACCCCATTGACGTTGTTTCTTATCAGTATACTACATTCAACATCTTTCGTAACTCTTCTATCATAATCCTACCTAAAAATAAAAATCGAGAAAATCTTACCTAAAAATCGAGAAAATCCTACCTAAATAGCAGAATTATACAACTTGATCTAATCTTTCACCTCTCAAAAGACGAAAAACATCAGATTAAATAAGGACGGAAAATAAAACTGATGCCAGAGTTAACTCGCCAAGACGCCAGGATTTTCATAAAATGTTTTTTTGAGATAATTTTCTGACTTAAGTGAAATTTGTTGATTCTGGAGATTTAGTTTCCACCTCGACTACAAGAACCATGAAAAAATCTCAGAAAGTTTGTCATTGAAATCCATGAATATATACAACGTGGGTACAATTTTACACATAAAACAAACATTATTGCACAACAAGCGATGGGAGGAAGAATGAAAATAACGTGAACCCTTCAGCACATGCAGATGACCCAAGGGAAGATCCTGCAGAGATAAGGAAGAAGGATGTGTGTTGTAGCGCTAATTTATTTATCGCGTTACGCGTGTGGGCGACTCAGCCGGTGGCTCGTCTGCATTAGCATAAAACAAGCCGAGGGCAATTAAGAGAACAGGGCGATAGGGTCCTTGGCAGGGCCAAGTAGCGCCAACTTGTACAGATAAGCAGATCACTAATCCATTAGGATAAAATAACGAGATAAATGGATGCTGCGTACCTGCCTATATACAGGGTGATTGACAGTTAATTCATAGAACTTTCTTATTTTGAGGCGTAGTACGCTAGATTTAAAGATCTCAGATTTTAAACCACCATAATTGAGCAGTTGGCATTAAGAAGCGCATTAGCTTGGTTAAATTCTATAACAAAATTGACTAATAAATGGTATAGAAAGACAGAGGTATCTACATCTAAAAAAGATCGCTTAGTACAACCATTCGTCTTCTCGATCTTCCTCTAAGGAGTGGAGTCTTGAACGATAAGAGCCTAAGAGAGACGAAGAATATATATATGCTTTTGGGACGTGGTGCAAATGCTTCGGATCCTCTGGACAGCGAGGAGAACAAACCAATGCATCAATCCTACAAGAAATTAAGTTGAATGATAGACTGTCATCTGCCTGAAACGTATATTTCAGTTCCTCGGATAAATTGCTGGGCAAGATTAGGACAGCTTGGAGAGGTTGGTCATTACAAGAAATGTAGGGTGGAGCAGGGCAGAGGAAGATCTCCTACACGATGAACCGACAAAATAAAGGCTGCGACTAGTTCAATAAGAGACGAACCACTATAAATTATGAGATATGATAGATGGAGTAGAACAGTAAGGCGCATAGTAGAATCAAGAAGAATGAATAGTCAAGATATAGTCATAAGAACCACGAAAAAGAAAAAAAATTGGCCCAGAAAGAGTCTGACTTAAAAGTAAAATGGAGAAAGACTGAAAATGAAGAGGCTTTCAAAAGATTTTTTTATCTTTTTCTAATAATGAAATGTAAAATAGACCGAATTCGGTAATTAAACAACGAAATCGAAAATATATATTCTTTTTCATTTATATGGCACTCCTCACCATGCCTGAATTTATGATGAAGACATATTGAAGAGCGTGATCGGGAAACAATGCTGTATTTGGTCCCAAGGATTACGTGTTCAGTTATGAACCACTGGAGAAGGCAAATAATTCACGTTTTTCCATCGCAATACTATCTCACATAGATAAGGAACAACTCTCAAGTACGTCTAGATCGTGCGAGTATTGTTATCAGACGAACTCTTAAAATAGACAGATACCTTTTTTAGTTAGTTTTTTTGGGTAATATCGAAAATCGAACCCGAAACCAGGCCACTGAGGTCATCAATGTGGTAATGTGAAACATCGAAAGTGGTTATTATAGAACGACGTTTTTCAGTTCGTAATCTTCATTGCTAAGCATATTGATTTCCATTAAAGCTCTTGACAATTCATTCTCACCAATTTCTATACATATAAATATACACAACAGTTCAGGAAGCATTACGCCTCAATTGACTATAAGTCTGTCCAAAACGTCTCTTCTGCCATGGGTGACATAAACGAAGATTCGGAAGACATATATGTTTATTTTTGACAACCTGTCGGATACAGAGAAAAAAAATGCCAACAAAAAAGGTTGAATGAACATATACTATTTTGATCGATTTAATGGACTGTGAGCTTAAGCTTGGTTGTGATCTTGACAATTCATAAAAAGTTCAAACTTGGGATGGATGTGTTGTATTGTATATATTAGACTTTCGTTATATGACATTACAACTTGATGAGTTTATTTTCACGTGGCAATCTCTTCAAATTAATCAGAAATATTGAAAGAGGCCTCAAGGAAAAAACAGAATGAAACTCTTTTAAAAAAATCGGGTTTGAAGACAGGCGTCTTACAACTAGGCCATGGAGATCGTTTGTCTATCAGGGCATCGGAATTTCTCCACGTGATGTATTCTTGAAATGTTTGTTGTAGATCGGCAATAACTGGCATTTTAAAAAAATAGGTAATTCATCCCAACTAGGCGGCACCAAATTAAAGTCACTATGCCATTATATGAGTTAAAATAATAAAACTAAATTAAAAAAAATGACAATTTTAGACAATTTAAAGTTTCAACAAATTTAGCTACATAAATTTAACAATCGATGTATGGTATAAGTGGAAAAGTTCCACGAATAAAGAAGAAACGCAACATTCATTGGACGTTGTAAATATTATACATGACTTTTAGTAAATCAAACCTCTCTCGCAAAGGATAACCAAAAAATACATGGTCTAAAGTTCCATCGTCCATGATTAGCCACCACACAGTGTCCTTTTCGCAAACGACACATGACATACATTTCCATCTTGTTCGTTCTTATTATAAAGGTCTTTCAAGTTGAGCGGTATTTTTTTTTCTAACTTTTTTTAATTCTTGAGTAAAACACAATTTGCTTTGATTTCCAAACACTGTTTATTGGTCATTGAAGTATAATGTATGACATTTAAACAAAAAAAAAAAACAATATCCGCCAAATGTTCCCATCTTGCAGTTCCACATATGTCCACTCTTTTGTCAAAATTTTCGATGACATTTTGGCATAATTGCGGTTCTAACTTACCAATAACGCGAATAATTTCGTACTTCAGCTCAGGAGTTGATTGGGGGTCATTCTTATAGACCTGGCTTTTAAATAAATAAATAAATTTAAGTTTTCATGTAACCTCCGAGAAAATAGTCCAACGGTGTAAGATCACATGATTTTAGTGGCCAATTAACATCACCGTTTCCGGAGATTACAATACATAAAATAATTCAACAATTTGAATGCGTTGTTGTACTGTATACAACTCCATTTTTTATAAATGTCATACATTACACTCCTGAAATGTCACAAGACTTAGGCATTTTCGCGACACCATCTGTGTTTTATTCAAGAATTAAAAAAACCGCTCAATTTGATAGACCCTTTATTAAACCATGGTTTCAAAGGAACATGTTGATTTATAACTACATTTATTTAACACTTTATTGTAAATATAATGTGGTGGGTTTATTGCCAGGCGACAATCTCTTCCAACCAACCAGAGAAAAGTATATAAAGTTACAATGGCGCAAAAAATATTTAAAAGATTATTCATATTTATGAAAATTATGGACACGAACATATCAAAGTAAAAGTGAGATAACACTAATCAAAGAAAAGGAAATAAAAATCAGTAATGATTTTTTTCAGCCGCTTCTTAAAGCATCCCAAGGACGAAGCGAACTTTCGTCTTTATATTATAAACACACAAAAATCACAATCGTCGCGTGCAGACTGCTCGAGCTTGTGATATTACCAGTTAAAGTTTGCTCCGTACGAATGATGGTAGCGGCTTAATTCCTTTGAATACTAACCAATAAACCAACGAACGATCATAGCGGCTTAAGTTATTTAAATACCAACCAATAAACAATCGATTGACACTATCGTTGACTAATCAAAAAATATGTGATGGGTTAATGGATTGATATGGATGTCGAACGGGCTGAAGAAATCGAGCTCAAAAAGCGCAGCAATATAACATATTATTAAACATTACGCATTTTTTTTGTAAATTTCGCAGGCTGTTTGTTTCTGATAGAGCCAATATTTTATCCTCACATTGGCGACACTATCTGTGGTGTATACTTAGATTTTCACCCATATTGGATAGTCAGTTTGTGGTTGACAGACAAGTATTTATAACCAATTTTGGCACGTTGACAGATAAGTATTTACAACGCATTTTGACATTTTTAAAGGTTTTACGTCGTTTGCGTGAGGCAATCCAAAGAAAACGATCAGAACTGTATGCAAACTACTCTTGAATTTTGCAGCACGATACTGCACCAGCTTCATTACTAATTCGAGTTTTTTTTAAACCAACACCGTTGTGATGCCGCAGCCACCGTATTCACCAAATATGATCTCCTGCGACTTTTTCATGTTATCAAAGATGAAGGGGACTTTGAAATTACAACGTTTTGCAACCATAGAGGAGATAAGCAAAATCGCTGGGTGAGCTAAAAGCTATCCCAAGTGCGTTGCACAAATATTTTGTGGATTGGAAAAAACCTTGGCAAAAGTGTATTTTATCTCATTGGGACAATTTTAAAGGTGGATATTAACATTAATGATTAAATTAATACTTTTTGATTGAAATTAAAATTCTCGTTAATTTTTTATCAAACCTCGTATATCGACTGTTTAAAACACATATGTTATACAAATATTGTACACGAATTTCAGGATATGGATATTAGATTATGTCAATAATACATAAACATTGTGCATTCAGATGTTTGAAGATAATGTCATTGTATAATTTTTATCAAACCTCGTATATCGACTGTTTAAAACACATATGTTATACACATGTTGTACACGAATTTCAGGATATGGATATTAGATTATGGCAATAACACGTAAACATTGAGCATTCAGAAGTTTGAAGATAATGTCATTGTATAATTTTTATCAAACCTCGTATATCGACTGTTTAAAACACATATGATATACACATGTTGTACACGAATTTCATGATATGGATATTAGATTATGTCAATAACACATAAACATTGAGCATTTAGAAGTTTGAAGATAATGTCATTGTATAATTTTTATCAAACTTCGAATATCGACTATTTAAAACACATATGATATACACATGTTGTACACGAATTTCAGGATATGGATATTAGATTATGTCAATAACACGTGAACATTGAGCATTCAGAATTTTGAAGATGATGTCATTGTATAATTTGTAAATAATAAAGATAAAACCAGATATTGAGACACAGGTCAGAAACTCTCACATCCGACAGACCTGCGACACAGATGGACCAGGAAGAGAACGCGGTACTGATGTGAGTATGTGGAGAAGATTGGCAGTGATTAAATGCTATACAACAGTACATGAGATTCCCGCAGGACATCGGATGTCACGAAGTCCGATTAAAAGGTAGAGCGAATGCTGATACTCCACCTCCAAGGAACGATTTTCGTAAGAACTCAGATCCAAGATTTACAAAAAAATAAAAAGATTTTTATGTCAACAAATAACGAATGGTTTATACCGCGAAATATTTTTCTGCTTCAAAAGTATTTTTAACTTAGAACATGTGTGAATTTAAATTGTATGGATTTTTAAGGGTAGATAGTCAATATTATTACTTTGCAACATTTGCACGAAGCAAACATTGAATAAGGTAACATTTTATCAAAGTGAAACACATTCATTCAATTTAATATAATTATTGATAGTCGGGATTTAGTCTATAAAATCAATCAATGGAATATATAACTTAATAAATATCTCGGACATACATTAATGTTCGCTTACGTAAATTATTAAAAATATAATACGAGTATATACCATAATTTATTATAATATACTGAAATTGCGTTGTAGACACAAAGTGTTTGTTTATTAAGTAAACAAGGATATTGTGAATAATTCCTTATTGCCTTGAAAATGATCAAACTTGATTAAAAAATATATGTGCTTTAGACAATCGATATGTTCTTTCCTTGAATTCCTTCAATATTTCGTATAAAATATAAAACAACCTGTATATTCCTGGCGGTGCTGTGGAAAAGGGGATATCAGTTTGGTCAAGAGTTATTTTTAACTGGACAAGTAAGAATGATAGATATTTGAGATAGTATTCAATTAAGATTATCTACCATTTTTGAGAAAGTACTTGTCACTGGTAAACTGGCAAATTCAACTGTTACGGTCCAGAAAAATTTATCGAACCACAGTGATTGCCAGAGAATTTCTGGAAGCATCTTACTTAAAATGTTGAAGATATGTCACAAAGTTGATGAATGCGCAGATATAAGAAGACTGTTAGTTAATAAAGAAAACATCATCTAACATTGATTGTTTATATACCATACACGTGGATAAGTCTTTATTGAAAACTTATGCATGTCAATAGCATCATCATTCTTCTTCTTCCCAGTATCATGTCACGTCCCCCCAACGTTGAATATCACCTCCAACGCCCCTTATGCCAGTCCAATCATGTATATTGCGGAGCCAGGAAATTTGCCTCCCGCCAACACCTCTTCGGCCTTCTATTTTGCCTTGGATGATCAGGTGCAGTAATTTGTACTTTGCTCCTCTAAGTACATGACCCAAGTAGGACACCTTTTGGATTTTAATATTAGTCAACTCTCTATCAACTTTGGCTCTTTGAAAAACCCATGTGTTGCTGACCATATCCGTCCAGTGTATCTGTAGCATTCTCCGGTGCATCCACATTTCGAATGCTTCCAGTCGGTTCATACTACCAACTTTGAGGGTCCATGATTCCACTCCATGCAATAACACTGACCAAACGTAACATTTGAATAACCGTTGTCGAAGTTTCAAGTTGAGATTATCATCGCAGAATACGCTTCTCATTTTATTAAATGCCGCACGAGATGAACATCATCATTATCAGCCCTAAAATTCAAGATGGTTCATGGATGCTTGCAGGATTCTCTGTCACCTATCTCCCTTACCTGCATTCCTCTCAAATTGGTGCTACCCAATATTCGGCAGTTCTCTGTCACATCATCCAGCCACCTCAACTTTGATCTCTCCCCTCTTCTACGTCCCGTTCGATCGCTGAAAAAAGGCCTCCGTAAAGCGTCAGTATACTGCATGCGGTATAAGTGCCCAAGGACACAGTTAAGTATTTTTCATAGTTTTTGCTGCCCTAGCTTCGCAATATAGGGCGTAGAACACTGTATCATACTTCTGTCTCAACACACCATAGTCATAAATTGGACCATATATTTTGCAAACAATCTTTTTCTCAAAGGTATTGGGAACTCTTTTATCCTGCTTTGAAAATGCCCAGGTCTTCGATAAGTAAGTTAGCACAGGTCTAAGCAAAGTTTTACAAAGTAAGCTTTTTCTGTTTTTTTAAATAGGACTTAAGACTTAAGTAAAATTAGATCAAGATAGCATATGTTATATTTGTCGGAAGTATTCCCTTGTTCCATTTCTTCATTGGTGTTGTTGGAAGAGTTTAATTGTGACTCAATGTACACAAAGTAGTTCAAATCTTCAAAAGTATATGCACCAATGGAAATCTGAGGTGTAGGTTTGCATGCCACTTACAGGCATAAATTTCGTTTTAGCTTCAATCACTAACAGTAATAATTTCCTTGTCGATGCCTCTGATGTCAAAAATACCTTCAATAAGGCTTGATCAACTCTTATTTTTTTAAACAAAAAAATATAAAAACATCCAAGCTATATTGCATGAGAAGATACAAAGAAAACGAAGAGTAGGAAGAATAAGGCTGAAGAGAGTGGTTCCATTGTAGCATGAAGACATTGTTCAGAGCAGCTTTAGACGAAATTAAAATATCCATGATAATTGCCAACCTCCAACGTAAAGGACGTTGAGAAGAAGATAAATGAAAACACCAATATTTTGCTTTTACTTCTTCGGACGTCCGTTTCGTCTCATTAAACCTTTGTCAATCGTCAACTGAAACGGTTATCCTGAAGAGTAAAATTAAGCTGAGGAATGTAGAAATAAATACGATAAAAAATAAGTATCCACCCAAATTAAATATGCGGTTTGATAGAGAAAAATATATTTTATAGATATCCATATTGTATTGTATTACACTTTCATTGTATACAGCAAAACTCTGCCAGTTTATCATCATGTCGTATTTTCCAATTAACCTGAAATATGTTAAAGTAACCTGAAGTAAAAACTAGAATGATACCCTTTTTGAAAAATAATGTATCAAACATCTCCGCGCTAGAGATGTTCTTACAAATAAAGCCACGAATGTAGTCATCGATAATATTATATTTCTGTTGGTATAATAATTGACTTTTTTCTCTTAATTTTTAGCATAAAAGTCTGGTTTTCGTAATAAACACGGCAGTGTCCACCTTTTCCGAAAACTAACGCGACAAAGATTGCACCAACCAATCAGAACGTTTCAAACGTAATGGCGGCCATGTTGTATTTTGTAGAACTAAGTGCGGCCATGTCAAGTAAATTTTGATAAAATTTATGTCTTTATATTAAAAATAAAACTATTTATTTTTAATAAAAATGAAAAGACATTTCGCCAAAAAAATCATGAAGGAAACGTGTTTAACACTTTAAAACCCGATCAAATTATAAGAACCTTTCCTAGTACCCTGTTTGTTTTTGAGAAGGGTTTACAAAAAAATGCTATATATAAATAAATATTATGAATGTTGTAACGAGACTTTGTATGTTTGTTTATAATATTTGAATAATTTAGTTTAGCTTGATAATTCTGACAACATTTTTTTTGTGAAGAGCTACATCACAATCATTACAGATGAACTGAGCCTTACGGGTAGAAAGTATTGGTGTGCTTAGAACATTTTTTAATTTTTTTTATCCACTTTGCAAGGATTTCTCTTGTTACACAAAGAGGGCCTGCTTCTAGAGTTAGCTTATTCGTAAGTAAGAACATCAGCCAAGATTCTTCTCATACTGCTAGGTGGTGCCGAGAATATATCCACAGTGTCATTCAGTTCGTTCAATATCTCTATACCACGCGTGACTGAGTGTTTAACCTCATATGCATTGCAAGTTCTATAGGATTTTTTCGTGTTTGTCAGTTGGTGGAATACATATCAAGATATTTTAAGACATGCTCGTTGATAATCTATATCGAGGATCCTGTATATTCCTAATTTTATTCGGACTTAAAGGTTGTAGTACGTTTTCAGATTTATATTTCAAAATCTTCATGATCTGAGACTTCACTGCACACATTGATAACGTGACGTTAGAATCTCCATCATAAATTAATTCATGCATATTTTCATTATTTAGGGTATTATCTATGTTAGAAATGCTATAGTTAAAGGTTGACTTATTTGCAAAAATATTTGGCAGATGACAGTAATATGTTATTTTTTAGAAAATGTATCGATCACGTGAAAACACGGGACCGGGACTCGACACAAATCTAGATCATCACGTTATAACACGGGACCGGGATTCTACACAAATCTAGCTCATCACGTTATTTCGCGGGACCGGGCTCTACACAAATCTAGCTTATCACGTTATAACACGGGATCAGGATACAAAGTATTAACTACTAAACATATGTACCACGAATATTGCTAAGATAAAGAGGTTCGATTTTATTGTAATGTACTATAAAAATTTATAACACATAATTTTAGGAACGTCCGTTACTTCTGTCAATGTAAAAATTTACTCAAAATTATTTCATGTAATCATTTTATAGATAATGGAGATGACTTTCCAGGCCTAGTTAATATGACACCTTTCTTTCAATACGGGGCTTGCGGGTTCGGTTTCCGTTGAAACCCTGATTTTTTAAAATCGGTTTCCAGTCTGGTTTTCACTGAAAGTTTATTTTACACGTTTCTAATTAATTGGAATAGATTACCTCGTGGCAATAAACCCACAAGGTTGTACTGAATACAACGAAAGTATCATACAATACAACGATGTTAAACATTTTTTCGTTATTAAAATATATTTGTGCTTTGTGAGGCTTTGCTTTCGTTTAAGCTAATTAATTTATACAGGCTTTTGTTTTTGATATATTTGATAAACTATTCAGTTACAATTTTTTGTTTTTAACTATTACAACTAATAATAACGATACAAACAGACATACACTAGAAATTTAATACATCTCTGTTAACAAAAAGGTTTTTTTATTTACAGGTATGTTTTTTAATTCACAGGTATTCTGCAAAATATTCCCCATCTGCCTACTCCAACATGTTTCGGCAAGACTTTCAAAATCTTTGAATGCCAAAACATTGAATTTATTCAAAGAAAGATAAAAAATATCAATTCACGCTAAATTAAAAATAATGTAAGCTAATATCCCATAAGTGTAAGAGACTAAGGGGAAAATCCAAATCAGTTACCAACCAGACTACACTGTAACTAATATCAGTATTTTGGAATTGTTATTGATTAATATGGACTTTGGTAGTCCAATTGTCGTCGTATGAAATATAATTTTTAATATGCTGAGGACGAAGAAAACATACCACCACCATGTCTAATGGAAGTAAAAACAGCCATAAAAAACCTCAAAAATAATAAGTCTCCAGGACATGACGATATCCCTGGTGAGTTACTTAAGTACGGAGGAACTGAACTAACCGCTATGATCCATACCATCGTGGAGAAAACATGGGACTCAGAAACTGTACCAGACGATTGGAGGACTGGAATCATATGCCCACTCCACAAAAAGGGTGATACAATGCAATGTGCCAACTATCGAGGAATTACCCTACTGAATGCATCATATAAGGTCTTTGCCGGTGTCCTGTTCTCCAAATTGCTGCCGTACGCTGAAAACCTAGTAGGCCAATATCAAAGCGGATTTCGTCCGGGGAGATCCACTGTAGATCAGATGTTCACTCTCCGTCAAATATTGGAAAAAACCCTAGAGTATAATGTCGATACACACCACCTCTTTATCGATTTCAAAGCTGCATATGACAGCATTAACCGCTCTCAACTCTATGCGGCCATGAAGGACTTGGGAATTCCTAACAAGCTCATAAGGATGGTTAGACTCACTATGAACCAATCACAATGTAGAGTCCGGATTCAGAATGATATCTCAGAACCATTTTACACAATGAATGGACTGCGTCAAGGAGACGCACTAGCTTGTCTACTTTTTAATATGGCTCTAGAGAAGTGTGTAAGAGAATCCGGAGTACAGACAAATGGGTCAATTTTCTACAAATCAAGCCAAATACTGGGCTACGCGGATGATATTGACATTATTGGTAGATCCCCACAAGCAATGATGGAGACATTTGTTCAGTTGGAGAGGGCCGCAAACAGAATGGGACTTCGCATCAACTCCGATAAGACCAAATATATGATAGCCACTAAAGCACCCCGTAATAACCAGACACCTACCACGATTAATATAAGTTCTCATACAATAGAACGTGTAAACACCTTCACCTACCTGGGATCCATAGTGACAAGTGTTAATGATGCATCTATCGAGATTAAACGTCGAATATTCATGGCAAATAGATGCTTCTTTGGTCTGAGAAAACACCTTATATCTCGGTTGTTGTCCAGAAGGACAAAACTTACCATTTATAAGACACTGCTACGACCTGTCCTCACATATGGGTCTGAATGCTGGGTATTGAGTAAGAAGAACGAATCTTCCCTTCTAATATTTGAAAGAAAAATACTCAGAAAAATATTCGGACCCATACAGGAAAATGGATCTTGGAGAGTGAGATATAATGAGGAGTTATACAGCATATACAAAGAGCCCAACATTATAAAATACATCAAAATTGGGAGGCTACGTTGGGCGGGGCATGTAGCAAGAATGGGAGAAGAGGAAATGCCTAACAAAGTACTCTTTTCCAAGCCCCAAGGAAGACGTAGCGTGGGCAGACCAAAGCTTAGGTGGATGGATGGGGTGCAGAATGATGCAAACGTGATTGGCATCAGGGGCTGGAGGAGTGCATCCCAGGATAGGGGGGAATGGCAACGACTGCTGGAGGAGGCCGGGGCCCACAATGGGCTGTAGTGCCATTGATGATGATGATGATGATGAAATATAATTTAAATATAATTTGAACTCCACACAAATAATGGTCAAAAAACAACATGATGAAAGTAAACTTTTGTATCAAGCAAGTACTATATGCCCGGTCACCTGATGAAAGTAAACTTTTGTTTGAAGCAAGTACTATATGCCCGTACACCTGATGAATGTAAACTTTTGTATCAAGCAAGTACTATATGCCCGGTCACCTGGTGAAAGTAAACTTTTGTATCAAGCAAGTACTATATGCCCGGTCACCTGGTGAAAGTAAACTTTTGTATCAAGCAAGTACTATACGCCCGGTCACCTGGTGAAAGTACACAGTGTAAGTATTTAAAAAATCGAACGCAGCACGCCAAAGACCAATGGGTATGTTTCCAACCAGACTACACTGTAATTAATATCAGTATTTTTGAATTATCATTGATTAATAACTATGGACTTTGGTAGTCCAATTGTCGTTGTATGAAATAAAATATAATTTGAATTCCACACAAATAATGGTCAAAAAGTAACCCGATGAAAGTAAACTTTTGTATCAAGCAAGTACTATATGCCCGGTCCCCTGGTGAAAATAAACTTTTGTATTAAGCAAGTACTATATGCCCGGTCACCTGGTGAAAGTAAACTTTTGTATCAAGCAAGTACTATATGCTCAGTCACCTGGTTTTGCCTCTAGGTAACGTAACGTAGGCGACAGAAAAACTTAACTATCAAGTATCCATGAATATCAATTGACTATAACTGCAACTTAATGGAAACACTTAACTATCAAGTATCCATGGATATCAATTGACTATAACTGCAACTTAAAGGAAACACTTAACTATCAAGTGTCCATGGATATCAATTGACTATAACTGCCACTTAATGGAAACAATTAACTATAAAATATCCATGGATATCAATTGACTATAACTGCAACTTAATGGAAACACTTAACTATCAAGTATCCATGGATATCAATTGACTATAACTGCCACTTAATGGAAACAATTAACTATAAAATATCCATGGATATCAATTGACTATAACTGCAACTTAATGGAAAAACTTAACTATCGAGTATCCATAGATATCAATTGGCCATCATTGCAACTTAATGGAAACACTTAACCATCAAATATCCGTGGATATCAGTTGGCCATCACTGCAACTTAATGGAAACATTTAACCATCAAATATCCGTGGATATCAGTTGGCCATCACTGCAACTTAATGGAAACATTTAACCATCAAATATCCGTGGATATCAGTTGGCCATCACTGCAACTTAATGGAAACATTTAACCATCAAATATCCGTGGATATCAGTTGGCCATCACTGCAACTTAATGGAAACATTTAACTATCAAATATCCGTGGATATCAGTTGGCCATCACTGCAACTTAATGGAAACATTTAACCATCAAATATCCGTGGATATCAGTTGGCCATCACTGCAACTTAATGAAAACATTTAACCATCAAATATCCGTGGATATCAGTTGGCCATCACTGCAACTTAATGAAAACATTTAACGATCAAATATCCGTGGATATCAGTTGGCCATCACTGCAACTTAATGGAAACATTTAACCATCAAATATCCGTGGATATCAGTTGGCCATCACTGCAACTTAATGGAAACATTTAACCATCAAATATCCGTGGATATCAGTTGGCCATCACTGCAACTTAATGGAAACATTTAACCATCAAATATCCGTGGATATCAGTTGGCCATCACTGCAACTTAATGGAAACATTTAACCATCAAATATCCGTGGATATCAGTTGGCCATCACTGCAACTTAATAGAAACAAATAAATCGAAAATTTATCTAATAATCTCTTTAGGCAGGAAAAATTTATGTCCGTATCTTGTGGCAGTTTTAACAATCTTGTCATCGCAAATCAAAGATTGTTATCTATTGAGATACGCATTTGATAATATGCAAATGTGTAAATAAATTATGTTAAAAACTATAAACCAACATACATTTATTGGAATATAAATTTTACAAAAAATTTCCGGTACAAAATTAAATTAAATCACGTTAAATCCGGAGGTTGCGGGTTCGATCCCCGCTGGAACCCAGATTTTTTTAAATAGGATTCCAGTTTGGTTAATACTTAGGGCCTATAAAAACATCTTTCTGGTTGGTTGGAAGAGATTGCCACATGCCAATATTTTACATTTATTTTGCTAACTCTTATAATATATAAATATAAATACACATATTTTTCGGTTCACTGCTCTTCATTCCTAATTTTGTATTTTACTGTACATACTGTTAGACTTTAGAATCAGCTACCAACTAATTGCTAATACAAGACTCACACCGTCGTTGACGTGTTTCAAAAAGCGAATTACCAATATTAGATTTCCCTTCAGTAACATAGCGTGCCTTGCCTGGTTTTCATTCATTCTTCTTTCCAATATCCGTTTCCTTCTCCTGGTCACGATTATAATGATCTTCTTAAATGTGTATCTTCTTCTTCCTAGTGTCATGTCAGGTCCCCCCAACGTTGAATATCACCCGAGAGTAGGCATCTTTGTCCCCGGCAGCCCGAAAAAGATCCCCAACGCTCCTTATACCAGTCCAATCACGTATATTGTGGAGCCCGGGGATTTGCCTCCTGCTAACACCTCTTCGACCCTCTATTTTTCCTTGGATGATCAGGTGCAGTAATTCATACAATACTTTGCTCCTCTAAGTACATGACTTAAATAGGACACCTTTCGGATTTTAATATTAGTCAGCAACTCTATCAACTTTGGCTCTTTGAAGAACCCTTGTATTGCTGACCATATCCGTCCAAGGTATCCGTAGCATTCTCCGGTGCATCCACATTTCGAATGTTTCCAGTCGGTTCATACTACCAACTTTGAGGGTCCATGATTCCACTCTATGTAATAACACGGACCAAACGTAGCATTTGACTAACCGTTGTCTCAAGTTTAGGTTATCATCGCAGAATACGCTTCTCATTTTATTAAAAGCCGCACAAGATGATTCAGTTCTGCACATGGCTTCGGTTTCTGGGTCGAGGTCTTCCACTAGGATACTTCCGAGGTATTTAAATGTTTTCACTCTCTCTATATCAGCACCGTTCAATGTAAGACGTGCTCTTGCGTGATCCTGCCGGCCAAACACCATGAACTTAGTTTTACTCACGTTCATGTTCAGCCTCATCCTCACACTAAATGTTGATCTTCCACCTTTAATTATAATAAGTGTATGATTGATTAGAAAAGGTTACCACCTGGCAATAAACCTGCCATATTATACAATATATTGGGTGTTAACATAAGTTGTGTCCGTTTTTTCCAAATTAAAAAATGAGCACCAAAAATCAATTGTCGAACATTGATTTTTGTTGTTTTCACTCAAAACACGTGGAACCCAAACGCCGAACTTCTGGACTTTTCCCATTGATTTAAGATGGCGGTATACAGTCATGTGACTACAATTCATCTGCTCAGCCAATTCTATGGTAATTTGAAAGGGATCTTCATGAATAATATGGTTTAAGCGGTCCTCATCGAAGTCCACTGGTCGTCCTGAACGCTCCATGGCTTTCAGGTCGAAATTACCGTCTTTGAAACGCAAAAACCATCGACGAGCTGTCTTTTCATTCATAGCATCTCCGCCGTATACTTCGCAGATATCGCGAGCAGCTTTGGCAGCTTTATTCCCTCGATTGAACGCGAACAGAAGGAGGTGTCGAAAATGCTCACTTTCGTCTACTTGATATTCCATTTTGAAGGCTTGTAATCAAATAAAATAATATATGTAACGTAAAAGCAAATACAATATCTTGTAGAGCAGAACATTTTCTTTAGAATGACGTATAACATTTACCATTTGGTTTTACTTTTGATGCTCATTTTTAAATTTGAAAATTAAAACGGATTCAACTTATATTAACACCTAATACATTAAAGTATTAAAATAAATAAAACAGAGAGGAGTAGAACTTTGAGGTCGATTTAATTCTCATCTAATAAATCTATTGTTCCGAATTGATCCAATAGAGCATATGGTATTATGATAGAGCTTATATCGTTCCTAGTCTTGTGGCGTGGAATAGTCTGCCTCTTAGTATTAGATATATGGGTGGTGTGTACAGCTTCAGGAAACACTTAAAAACAACCCATATTGGAAGGTCTTATCAAGATTTATAATTATATATGTGCACTACACACATACACTCCACTGCATCGATATCAGAATGTGTTGCCATCACATATCAAAAGATTTACATAGATTTATTTGTAGTTTGTCTTCCCTGAGTAAGTTTTCAGCGGTTTTCTTACGAAACATGTTTTTCCATATGCACGCAGACGCAGGAAATTACCTTATCAATTATTCGCCGTAGTCACTACTGTTCTATCTTTACAGTCAATTTGAACATGTGACTTTTTTTGACACCTGGGTTCAAATCCCAAGAAGAGTGCTCTCTAAACGGTCAAATATAATTGCCTTTATTATTATCTTTATGATTATTATTAGATATTGTAACACTGACACCTACGTAAAAATAGGCTGAAAAATCTTATTAAAAATTATAAGAACATTAAAGAGTCTTAATTTCAATAAGTAGACTTGAGCAGAAAAATAACTATTGAAGATTTATCTCTAATGTTCCTGAGAAATAAGAGGGAAGCACTAAATCTCTTTGACCTTTTCTTCAATGCATTGAATATTGAGAGGCTAAAGTAAAATTCAGGAAGTAGGATATTTTGGTGATGTAAATATTTATCTTCCATTTATTCCTCTTGACCTTTCAGATCACTAAATGTTAACGATCACGTGGGAACACACGTGTGTGCGATAGGCTATCCCTCGTAATCAAAAATGATTGTCAGTCATAATGTGGATAGATAACGCCTGTTTGTAATGGTGTATTGTGTGTAATCTGTTGCACTTCACCAAACACAGTCTTGAATAATACAATCTTAATGTTTGTTAGTAAAGATATTTAGCTTCCAAGATCATTGACAGGGTTTAACAGCTGCAGTCTAAAATTAAGCAGAGTTTTTATACAGCGCTAGTTTTCATCTGCTAAGATGATAGTCCACAATAGTATTTTGGTACCGACGTTGATATATGGGAGTGAAACGTGGACGTGGACATGGAAATATACTGATAGGAGCCGAATATATTCTATAGAAATGCGTGCATTGAGAAGAATACACGGAATGACCGTGTATGACAGAATACGGGATAAAGTGATGGGGATGAATGTGAATTTAAGGCTGATGTGTGAAGTAAGATGAAGAAGAGCACGCTGAGATGGTTTGGGCATGTGGAACTAATGAATAAAGAAAGACTATCGAAACAGCTAACATATATGGTGCAAATATGAGTGGACGGCGTGTGAGAGAAAGACCAAGGAAAGTATATTCTGAAAGAAGGAAACGTAGAAAGTTGTATGAGAAGATTATGGATGTAAAAGAGGCGAAAGATGTGCGTCAAGATAGGAAAGCCTGGCGCTTTATCCTTAGCCTACCCCGACAGGGAAATGGTGTGATGGTATGTATGCTAGTTATTTTGCGTAATAATAATTTATGATAATTACCATACCAACTATTGAAAAACCTGGGACACTCGCTTGTTTAGCGAGAAAGGCCATTAGACCACAGTAGAGAATTAGACCACAGTAGTCAGGATGTTGACTCGTATATAATGAGAGAATTAGACCACATTAGAAAATTAGACTACAGTAGTCAGGATGTTGACTCGTATATAATGAGAGAATTATACCACAGTAGTCAGGATGTTGACTCGTATATAATGAGATAATTATACCACAGTAGTCAGGATGTTGACTCGTATATAATGAGAGAATTAGACCACAGTAGTAGGGATGTTGACTCGTATATAATGAGAGAATTAGACCACAGTAGTCATGATGTTAGACCACAGAATTAGACCACAGTAGTCACAGTAGCCGGAATCTCCGAGGATTGAGCAGCAAACATCCACCTATTATACAGTTTTTGTACCGGTGCTGTTCAAATGTTGTATTAGTTTAAGGTATGTATGTGGGTCTATTAACCCAAAAAAAATGTGTTTTTTGCAGTTGAATTACAAAGTAATTTCTTATTATACGAGTATATTCAAATATGGAGTGCCATAAAGTTAGAGCCGAAATCATTAAGAAAACAAAATTAACTTTTAAAAGAGGCACATCCAAGCGCTTACAAATAAACATTAATATTACACTTTCGTTGTATACAGTAAAACCTGGCTAGTTTATTGTTGATTGATTCCATTAAACCAGAAATATTTCAAGAAGCCTTGATTGAAAACCAGACTGGAACCGTTCCTTTTAATTCAGGTATCAACGGGAATCAAACCTGCAACCTACGGGCTGGAAGACATATCTTGATAATGAAAGGCCTTGTGATAGAGAATGATTGTCAATCAACCCGCGGATAAATGACGCTTGTGTGTGTATTCTTTTATTGTTTGCATGCTGTTGCACTTCAGCAAGCACACAGTCTTTCATATCAAACCCAAAGTTTCAATTACAAGTAAGTTCAAGTTCTGAAAAGTTTAATCGCAGTTTATTTTTTTACATAACGCTATTTTTACGTTGCTTAGCAGCGTTATAAAAAATACGATAAGCAGCATATTCGCAACAGAAACATATACGAGGAAATTCAAAAACAAAATGGTTATGAGTAAAACTAGTCCGGAAGTGAATTCGTGAGAAATTGAACCTGGGTTCGCCCGTTTCCTTAGCGTGAATGCTAACTGTTGAACCACCGCCGCCGACTTGCGTCTTACCAACTAGGCTACGGAGGTTGCCAAATATTTCTTACCTAAAAAAAAGCCTTAAATAACAAAGAAACCAAAAGCTCATAATAAAGATGCCCAAGTATATTAACATATTGAACATTTAAATTAATGATCATTGTATGGGATACATTTTTGGACAAACAAACCGAAAAGAATATTTGCGAATAATATGCAAATGATAGCGGGTGATATACAATTATCTTGTTGGTGCCGCATGTCGCTAGCCCGTACTGAAGAGGCGATTTAATTAACAGACCTATAGACAGTATGAATAATCGTCTACCGAATTACGCGCGGGACAACATTTCTAAAATCGACAACATTAAATGATAACTGACCAACTCCGTTCAACAATGTGTCAAGCAAAAATGGTGAAAAGTACAGTATGTAAAAAAAATCATCCCTTGTGAAAAGACAGATATTTCAGTCCGAACCTTGTGATGGAATAATAATAATAAAACGACTATTTACTTTAGAGCAAACTTTCCTCAAGAGCGCTCCAACTCGGGACTAGAACCCACTATTACTGCCAGATTAAAAATATTACGGAATAAATATGAATTGAATGTAAAGATAGGAAGGTAGCGACTGCAGCTGCTAGATTGGGCACTCTTCACATCTGCAAATGCTCAGACTGCCAGATTAAAAATATTACAGAATAAATATAAGTTAAGTGTAAGGATAGGAAAGTAGCGACTGCAGCCGTTAGATTAGGTACTTCCTCGCATCTTCAAACGTCAAACATTACACTTTTCAAATCTCACAAGACCCAGGTAAGTTCGCGACGCCATCTGTGTTTTATCCAAGAATTTAAAAAAACGCTCAATTTGAAAAACCCTATATATGTATGTTATAATGTAATTTATATTAAATTTCTCTCAATCTCAAAATTGGAGTTAGTCAATTTGAATATTCACCGACCAGATAGGGTCCATTAAAAATCTTGAAATGCCGATCGTCTCGTTGCGCCGATACATAAGGACTCTTTAAAGGATTCACCGACGGACAGAGGATGAATAATTAAGGCGTGGTAGACGCTTAATTTAAATTTGTCCAATACGAAGAGTTTTTTTCTTTTAATATGGACTTAAAGATCAAACTGGTTTCCTGGCGAGTTGTCGAGTTTTCGGGTCAGAGGTGTTACAACTTTAAAAAAGAAGATAATCGAAAGCTGTAGTTCAAACTCGGCGAAAAATAATACACGAATAAAATAATTGTTTTTGTCATTAATCAAAAACAGTGTTACTAAAAAAAAATAATAGTGAATTTATCATCCTTATTGAATTTATCGTCCTAAATAATTATAACTTTACGGGTGCAAAATTTCTACTGAAAGCGTAGAATTGTTGAATTTTATATTTTTACATTTTCGTCGTATACAGTAAGACCTAGAGAGCATATTACCATAGGACGATCTTATATAAACAACCAGTAAAACCTAGAGAGCATATCACCATAGGACGATCTTATATAAACAACCAGTAAGACCTATAGAGCATATTACCATAGGACGATCTTATATAAACAACCAGTAAGACCTAGAGAGCATATTACTATAGGACGATCTTATATAAACAACCAGAAAGATATTAAAAATTCCTTAAGTAAAAACCAGACTGGAATCATTTTGGAAAAATCTGGGTTTGATTCTAACGGGTTGTGGGTGAAGCTTATAGTTTCTAAACTTTGTTAACTTTAAACTATATAATGATACGAAACCCAGTGGTAGAAATTCAAGCATTTCATCAACTGAGCCACATATTGAAACTTTTATTTGATACCATCAAGCAACAGAGGAATAATATCAGATTTACTGGCTTATACAAGATTGTCTGGCTTATATTTTTGATTACCCGGAACTTTTTTTACTTTGTTGCTTTGAATATTCCTTCCAGAACCGCTAGAACTATTTCACTGTAATTATCATTCCACGAACTATGCATGTAGCTCACGAATTTTGCGATTGCAAAGCCTAAAAATCAGTATGATTATAGCACGGACCATTTTCAACTGACACAAAACACGTAAATAAATCGGATTTTAGCTGATTCTGATTTTCCTAAATCTGATTTTAGCAGATCATTTTCTTTTAAGTATTTTTATAGCGAATGTGTAGTAGTGGTTTTTTGGTTCGTTTCTATTTTATTTATCCGTTTTTTTTTATTGTTAATGAGACAAACTCTGTGGTCTAGTTGATAAAACGATTATCTTCCAGTCCGAGAGTTGCGGGTTCGAGTCTTCAAAAAAAGGTTTCGATATAGCTTTTACTAAAGGTATATTAAACACCTTTCTGATTGGTGGTAAGACATGCCACATGGCAAAAAAAATCAACTAAGTTGTACTGCATACAACGAATACATTAAAATAAAATTGTATAAAAGGACAATTTATATATCGCCATTTAGAGAGCAAACTGTCCTTAAAGGTGCTCCAACTTGGGACTTGAACCCATTTTTACTGACAGATTAAAAATATTACAAAATACATATGTACAATTTGAGTATGGATGGTCATTGAGTATGGACGGTAATTGAGTATGGACGGTCATTGAGTATGGATGGTCATTAGATTAGATTAGGCACTTTCACGAATCAGCATATGTTCAGAAAAAAACATATTTATTAAGAAACCAGCAGAAAATGTACCAAGGGAATGCGAACTAAAAGGAAACCTTCATAGGTTTCCGATATGTGATAGACACATTCGGCTTTTTGTGTAGTGGAATATACGTGTGTGATGTTCATATATAACCAAAAATTTTGATAAGTCCTCCCAAAAAGGGTTGTGTTTGAGTGATTCCTTAAGCAGCATACGCCACCCATATATTCAATACTAGGATGCAGACCATTTCACTTCACAGGGCCAGCAACGGCAAAATGTATATCTAATACCGCGCTCTGTTGGATCGATTTAGAAAAATCAATTTATTAAATTAAGTCAAAATCGATCTGAAAGTTCTTGTTCTCTCCGTAAAAAAAGTTTATTGAAATAAAATAAAATTTAATAAATAAAAAAAAAAATTAAATAAAGTAGTCAGCACGGGCCACAATGTTGATAACTTCTGTGCAGAGTAGCGGGTGGCGGGTAGCGAGTACCGGGTGCCGCCGACAGATGCCGCTATCGGCGCATCTAAATCACCAGCGAGTCGGCCCTAATTGCCGGCTACTATTGATTCTAACTGCCTCTAGGTGTTTCTGAGCGCTGGACCGACTGTATATGGCTTTATTTGGTCCCGATACACGGGACGGAAAGAAAGTTGAAACCAAATAATTAATTTAGTATTTTTTTCCATATGATATGTTTACTTTAAAAATTTACGGCTAGCCCGGGAAATAATTTCGTATTTTTACATCAAATTCAAACGTATTTTCTTTATATGTGTATATAGATTTAACTTGTTCATGTATGGTGGTTATCGACATTTTTTCGTATCTCAGCAATCTCGCGTGTTGTAGTTATTTGGTAGTCATAAGTGGTAATCAACCTTTTAAAACGGGCATCATCTTTGAGCACCGTATCGCCATTAAAAAAATATTTTGACCACATTCGAAAAACACGATTACTTACCATATCGTCGTCTATTTAAGATAAGGTATATCACACTTGATATACCTATTTTTTTTATTTGTGTCACATTTTTGTGTCTACTGATGTAGTGAAAAAATAATTAAGCACCAAAATAACAACTTATTTTGTTTCATCTTCAAAATGACGACAAACACCGCTCAAGATCAGTTGAAGAGAGTCTACCCTGAATACATAAAATGGCACTTTATAAATTGTTATTTTATTATTATTCAATAAATTTGGGTTAACAATGGCTAAAATGCTTTAAACTATTACCTGTCATAATATTATACATTCTGCTCGTTTGGAATGAAGTAAATAACGTAAACTTTTGTGCTAACGACATCTATCCGAGTAATGTTAAATAACTACCCGAACAACTTACGGCATACTTAATAGCGACGTATAAATTTTAATTAAGGGCACTCCAGACATAACAAGCTAGAGAAGGGTTTGTGTTGGATTCCTATTATTAAATAAAAATATCCACGTCTGTTTTTTTTATCCACGGTACTAATTATTACGTTACTTAGAAAAAAAGTCGCACGGTAACAAGTCCCTTCAGACGAAACTCGAAACAACGAAAGTCTAATACAATACAATAATTAACTGAATTATATCATAAAATACACATTTTTTAAACATCTGAGATGAAAATAACACAATTTATTTACATCGGGAAAAATACTTTGAGACGGAATACGCAACACTGAAATAAGAAGTCTGCGACACAGAAGACATTTCCAGATGCGGTAGGCAACTATTGACACCAACATGTGAAGAGGGTGGATAGAATTACGCCTTCCTCATGACGTTCTTCGTGGTACCCCCGCTGGTAACCGACTACCAGGAAGACATCTCTAAAGATGGAGATGCAACTGGCAGTTACGTCTTAAGAACAATGAAGGAAAAATAAATCACAAGATCGAAAAGAAAAAAGGATTGATGTTTGCTCATTAGATATTTCACCTAAATCTTAAACTGTTAAGCTACGGTTTCCTAAGAAGGCGGGTTCCCTTATATAGCGCACGTTACATGACGTGATGCTGGCGCGCCGCCAGACGGCAGAAATGAGAACCCACAACTGTCAGTTGGAAACTTTATTACACATATTTTGTTTCAACTGGGCTTTCCTATAGTATTTGCTCTTCACATTATATAAAGCTTCACTATTTGTTACAAAATCAATCAATATTTTGTCATTTTCGCTGGTCCAAATTACGTTTGCACTCATTTTTTTATTGTAAAACGGTGTCCGCTACACGGGAAAAATCGTTCCACGACTGTTGACTCCGCTATCACGGTCATCATGCAAATGGCAGCATTGCTATTTGACATTACACTCACAACCAACGCACTCTAGGAAACCAACGCCATTTGTTTGCATAGACAATGTTTTGTTATGTGCGCTATATAACGACACCACTTTCTTAGGAAACCAATGCTTTACTTATATTATATCGGAAGATCTACAGAGTATTTTATGTAGTTCGTGTTCTTATGAATTCTTTTTGCGGTTTTATTATATATATTTTTTAAACACATGCAGTGGTCAAACTTGACATACGAGTACATATAATAACACTTGCCAATGCTGATCTGAATGCATGACATAGTTGGTGAGACGCCTGTTTTCTTATTCTGTCGGATTGCGAGTTTGATTTCCGCTGGAATCCGATTTACAAATAAGAAAAAAAAATTTTTAGTCTGGTTTTTATTTAAGACCTTTTTACAATATATCTCATTGGTTGGAAAGGATTGTCATATGCTAATAAACTAGTCAGGTGTTATTGTGTAACACGAAAGTGTAATAAAACACATAGATTCATAGAAATATGTAAAAACGGATAAAACGTATGTTGGTTTGATTTTTGTTTTTACATATTTACTGTACCAAATTACAGTATCGTAACATACATTACAAATTTGTGGACACATTGTCGTGTGGTAATTTCTTTCAGCCAACCAGAAAGATTTTAAAAAGGGGTTAAATAAAAACTTGAATTTAACTTTTTTTAAATAAATTTCAAATGTATCAGAAACACATGTCGGAACATCTACAAAGTTTCGTTGAAGTTAGTTGTGCCTTAAAAAGCTTTCTGCTTTTCGAACCAAATATATTTTTCAAATATAGATGCGGGGAAGTACCTAGTCTTATGGCCACAGCAGCCACAATCGTCCTCTCCTTTCACTCAACTCGTTTATTTTTTTAATTATTTTAAGCTATCGATAAGAGTGGCCTCGATTCTGAGTTAGAGCGCCATTGAGGAGAATCTGCTCTCTAAATTGCGCTCTGTTAATTGTTTTTTGATTATTCTAACTATTATCAAGCTGACAATCCAAAAAGAGAAGCAATCCATGTCCTACTCGTAAGACAGTGCAAGAAAAAAACGGATCTTAAGTTTTTATAAAACTTTACTTATTAAATATTTCACATGAACAAAAAAAATTACTTTGTGGATAGAATCTTATGTTACTTATTAAGCGTTAAAATATATATACCTACACACTTGTACCACAAATTACTCAAATGAACAATGGCAAACTTTTTGTTCATTGACAAACTTTTATTTAATGTACTGAACGATTATTTAAGCCATCGTGAATTAAGATTGACTTCGGTGCCGTATTTTCAAACTGAGTTGTTAAGAGCATCACCACTCGCACACGGAATAACCTTATTGAATGAATTATTAAATATCAATATTGCCCAAATCTCGGTGAACCATTAAACTAGTTAATAAACTTTATAGGTATAACTGAGTCATTTCACAGGGAAGCATGAGTTCCTGTTGTCATTATGTTATATTTAAACTTCTGATAGTAAAATTTTCTCTTTGCTGTTTGATATAATGGAGTCAAACATATATCAAAATTAAAATAAAATAAAATTTTAAAAAAAATGTTTTGAGGGCATCTTGAACGAGAGCAATCCATCATAAATTCAACAATAAAATAACTTTAAAAAACTAATATTTTTTTGTACTTTACTTTCTCGGGTGTCCGTTTATAAAATCAACAGTCAAACAACATCGCCCCCACTTAACTCGCCAAGTATTTCCATTTATCCCCAGAAGATTTCTTTATTTATAGATCAATAAAATATGTAAATGTCTTATTTATATTTTTCCATGCATTAGGTGGAATATAAAAATAGTCGTTTCTTTAACGATTATAACTTAAACCGTGTCGCTAACTATTATACAAACGACTAAAAATCCCATTTACACCGTTTAATTGACAAATAATTTTACTTCTCGGCTTTGTTATTGTTTTTGGTTTGTATAGTTTTATCAATCAGAACGCCTTAATAAGTTTTAACCATATATTTTTATTACTAGCCACTTAAGAAACTAGGTATTCATTAAAACCATGACACACACATTAAATTAATTGATATAGGATTGTCGGTCTTGATCGTTTAGGAACTGGTTATGAATCTAGGTAGCGTGGTGAGATTTCTGCAAGGGGATTAGGCAATTTGGTTCCTAGTTCGCTTAGTTGGTAAAACGTGTGTTTTTTTTCAAACTGGGTTCGACTCTTGTTGGAAGGGAATCAAGTATGGTTTACAATTAAGGCTCGTTCAACAACTTATTGAATGATTAGAAAATATATTCCCACACGGCAAAAAATCCGTGTCGTACAATACTTAAAGGGTCTTTCAAATTCAGCGGTTTTTAAATTCTTGGATAAAACACAGATGACGTCGCGAACTTGCCTGGGTCTTGTGACATTTGAGAAGTGTAATATATGACATTTATAAAAATGAAGTCGTATACAATATAACAACGCGTTTAAATTAAGAATTATTGTATGTATTGTAATCTCCGGAAACGGTGATGTTAATTGGCCACCAAGATCATGTGATCTGACACCGTTGGATTATTTTCTTTGCGGTTACGTGAAAAACCAGGTCTACAAGATTGATCCCCAATCGATTCCTGAGCTGAAGGACGAAATTATTCGCGTTATTGGTGAATTAGAACCGCAATTATGCCAAAATATCATCGAAAATTTTGACAAAAGAGTGGGCATCTGTGGAGCTGCAAGAGGTGGACATTTAGAGGATATTATTTTTTATGTTTAAATGTCATACATTATACTTTTATGACCAATAAAAAGTTTTTTGAAATCAAAGCCAATTGTGTGTTTTATTCAAGAATGGAAAAAAACGCTCAATTTGAAAGACCCTGTACAAGGAAGATGAATCTCTACATTTTGCAGATGATATTGTGTGCAGTTTTAGGAAGCACTCGAACTCTTTTTGGGAAATCATATTAAAATTTATGATTAATCATATATGAACACTCAACACATTCACTACACTCCACCTAAAGCAGAATGTGTTGCTATCACATATCGGAAGATCTACAAAGGTGTCTTAGTAGTTTGTCTTCCCTGAATAAGTTGTTCGTTGACTTTTTTTGGGAGGTCTCGCCTAAATTTATGATGATATATGAACACTTCATACAAATACTACACTGCACCCAAAGCAGAACATATCCCATGTTAGAAAATCTACAAATGTTTTTTTTTGTAATTTGTCTTTCTTTGGTAAGTTTTCTGCGGTGTTTATATCAAATATACTTTTCTAAAAAAATGCAGATGTGAAAAAGTTCCTTATTTAATAACCGTAGCCATCAGCCTCTCATTCCTACATTCAACTTGTTTTATTTTTAAATAATAAGATTGTAATAATGGTTCTGAATCTCGAGTTAGAGCGCCCTTGAGTAGAGCGCCCTTGGTGCTATATAAATTGTAATTTTATTATTAATGAAAGGTTATCGTCAAGTGGTAAGGGATGTATGTAAACTGAAGGGTAGTGTGTTTAGTAAGATGAAGAAGAGCAGGCTGAGATAATTTGGATATGTGGAACGAATGAATGAAGAAATACTAACAAAACATATATATATATAGTGCAAATGTGAGTGCAAGGCGTGTGAGAGTGAAAGTGTATGGATGTAGATTAGACTAAGAATGTGTATTGATATATGAAAGTATGGCGCTCTGTCTTCTCTGCCTACGTCAACAGGGAAATGTCGTGATGGTATATTAATGAGAACATAATTTACGATAGAAAACAATTTGAGATAACGCATCAATAAAAGTTTATGCTTCCCTGTGAAGTGGCTAAGTTATGTCTACAAAGATTTTCAAGAAACTCAATTTTAAATCAATCCATTCATCCGTGGTAAACACATTTTTTTACGAATATTCATTCAATAAAGTTATCCCTTTTAGATTGGATTCGATCCTTTTTGCATATATACTTCCAAATATCGTACATACGAGTACACCCAATCCGATGAGGCACGCATAAAAAATCACGGACCCGTTTTAACCTAAATTATTTTTATTTGTTCACATCAAAGAACTCCCGATACGACCCACCCCATGTCCACCCCTAAATGGACCTGCTATACCCCTATCCCCTCCACATCCGACAGTGGTTAACTCTGTTTAAGCTTGTTAATTGAATTATCAAAACCCATTAAACCACTGTGTAATATTTAATTAATAAGGAGAAAAATTAAACAAAACAGTTTTGTTTGATCACGAGTATTTTGTTGTCATTTTCGTGAAACGTATTTTAATGAAAAAGGTTAAATGTCAAAAAAGGCTTTTTATTTCGTATTTCGCGGGAATATTATATAAACATCCAATAATTATTTATGCACTTTGGTCAATTTAAAAAAATATATGATTAAATTGATACGAATCTAAATATTCGTACAATATTTTTTTCGCATAAACACTTCATTATACTTTTTTTTAAATTCTTCTAGCATTGACTGGTTAAATCAGGTAGATTTCGTATGTGTGTGAAAAGAAATAATGTTCCCCGTTTTATTTACTGTATTTATCTATTTTATTTATCTTTCAGGATGAATGACGTGTGGAAAAGATTTGTGTGGACTCGTGAGTATCTTCATCTTCTTGTTGTTTTAAATTTTGTTGTTTTTGTGTTTCTGTATGTTTTTTATTTTTATTCTTATGATTGTGTGCGATATATTGTGGGATGAATATTTTTGGTCTTTCTGGAGTGATGATGTGTGAGGAGTTTGATTTCGCATGATGTTTCCAGTTGTAATTGAGTGTCACTGTTTGTCAGGTCGGTGAGAAAGTGCAACGGGGTTTTGTTTTTGTGTAATCAAAAATCGGAAAGAAGTATCGATTTATTTTTTCATGCTTAATATCCTCAGTGAGATACAGGCAAAAGCCTAGTTTACTGGGGATACGACAAATGAAAGGCAACAAACCCAGATACATTACAATAATGTATGTCCAAATTAAATTACCTGTTGTGTTTTCACAAATGATGCATATTTCTTGTCATGTGTAATAATAAATAAATAAATAAATATTGTGCCCTTTAGGCACCCGACTATTTCTATCGAAGAAATTCCGCCATTATATAAGAAACATTTGATTATACCCCGGTAAATAATAAATAAACTTTTTAACAGAGAGTAGTTTCAGAATCATACAAGAAGGAAGTGCATTGAAATTTTCCAGAAATTTGCAATATGAGACTCTCTCCAATAGGTTGTTTTTTTAACGAAATCAACCTTAACCCTTTGCCATCTGACGGTACAAATTTGTACCATCAGATTTAAACGTTCGTTCTAGCATTATACATCAAAATTTGTTTGATCAATCCCTGTCATCACATCACATATGTGTACTAATATTTTACAATGCAAACATTATTGGAACGTGCATTTATTAAAAATGCCACCAGGTATCTCAGATGAATGTTGACTGTCACACTGATTGGACGCGTGTTTCGTTTTTTTATATAAAAATATTAATGAAAATGGCAGGTAAATGTGTTTATTGAAAGTAGAAGTTCATTTACATTTGTTTTTGTAAAATTGATTGATATAATAATAAGATTGTTCAAAAGATATTTTTCGTTTTTTTATGATTTTGAACTGACGGTACAAATTTGTACCACCCGTTTTTGGATGACTTGGAATAAAAAAAATTTAAAAATTTAATCCCTCTAACATTCTACTACAAGAGATAAATAACAAAAAATGCAATAAACGAGTTATTTCTATGTTCAGGTAACAAAGGGTTAATCTAGAAAAATATCTTGTATTTTACATATTTTTTGAGAAATTGTTTCGCCAAAACATTGATAACGAAATTATGTAACGAAAGTGATTCTTCGCCAGGAGGAGAGCGATGAGTGAGGGAAATTTGGCGATTCCACATAAGGATGTAAAAGATAAACTGTGCGAGTGATAACTTGTGATTTAATTAATAATATGTATTTTAGTGTTTTAGTAGATTAATATATGAAATTAGTGATTACGGAATGAGACCACTTCATCACACGCCTTACTTAGTAAAGTGTTTTTTTTATATCCGCAACATGGTGTATTTTTACAATATTATTTATTTACATTTAACTGTTCGGCTTTCCATTAAAACCATTTAAATTGTAAAAGTTGTATTATAGATAGTAAATAAATTATAAAATATGCACATATTACAGGTATGTACATATTACAGGTATGTACATATTACAGGTATGTACATACCACAAATTTTATCGAAAAGGGACTCCATGGAGAGGCGCTGTCCAGGATCACCACGGCCTAAAAAGCCAAGGTGGCACAAGTTCAAACAAGAATATGGCAACATTTTTTAAGGATTGTCAAGAAATGTATTCTACTTATTGATTTAAAAAAGAGAAACACCTCGGTTACTGACGAGTATTATGAGTTAGTAATGTATAAATTAAAGAATGCCATTAAAAAAATTCCGATGAAGCTGTCACGAAGCATGAGTTATTGCACAATGCGCCGATATACACTTCTGTTGTTCTAAAGGCTGTCATTCAGCACTGTGGTTTCCAAGAATTGAATCACCCACCATATAATCCCGACACACCTAGTGTTTTTTTTATTTAAAAAAATGAAATCCAATTTACGTGGAAAAATAAATTAAAAACGAAGAAGTGGGATCCGCAATGTTACACTATTTTGGGAGAAAAATTTCAATAATGTTTCCGTGCTACTCGTATTATCCATTTTATTGGTTGTTCCTAAAAATTTATTGAACTATAAAGTGACTTTAACGATTTTATTTTTTATTTCATTCTATCATCTTTTTTATATGCGTAGATCGGAAACTTTTGGATATTACTACGTTTGTCCTAATCATCAGAAATTTTGCTGCGCTTTAAAAAAACGATGAAACAAATCGATATTTCTGCAAGTAGTATTCGAACCCATAATATTCTTTATTTGAGAATGATGCTCTTACCCTTGAGTAAGAGGATTATTGCACCGCCAATCATTTAGCGAGACCTATGGCGCAACCTTTCACTCGTTTTACACCCCATCAACCGAATATTTTTAGAGTGATACATCTCGTGAGTGTATATGCATTTTGAAGCTGAAGGTATTTGCTTCATTTGACACTAAAACCAAGATTGAAGAACTTATAAAAGTAGGTGAAAAGGAAACTAGTTCAGGATCAATGAGATTGCTCGAAATTAGGAAGAGTGGAAAACGTGTTTTGGAAAACGTGTTTTGGAAAACGTGCTTTGGAAAACGTGTTTTGGAACACGTGTTTTGGAAAACCGATAGAATCGATAAAATTTACTATAGCACATACAAAAAAAAAAGAAATAGGACAAATAATAAGGAACTTATAATTAAAAAAAAAAACAATACAAAAGTGGCTTCTAATATACATAAGATAGAATTCGAACTATGATGCAACAGTATAATTCATCTACCAATTAACCACTAGCGCCAGTAAAATAACCCTTATCCCATAAAAATGTGCGTTTACCCCTCATAAAAACTATTTTATTACAAGGTTCGTCTTATTTTATAGTAACCATATGATAACAAGAAAAGGTGAGACAGTAAAAAAAATTAAGCAGATAAAGTAAGTGACGGGGACGGTCTGGATGATATTTATTAATCACAGTTGGAGAAAATCCTTCTGATAAAAATCCACGTGAGCTTCCTCAAACAAGATGGATGTGTGACATCCCGGTGGGTGAAGGACGCGCAGTACCGTAATAGTCTTATTACAGAACACCAGCTGTTCTGTAATTTTTTTATTTTATCAAACTATGTATACAGGTTAAACCCAATTACATCAATATAAATGAATATGGAATAAAAATTCACCAAGATGAAATAATTGTCAAGCCGAGACTCCTATAGCTGAAATGTGGAAAATGTCAATATCCGAGGCCCTATTCAAAAGTGACAGCTCGCGAAACAAAGGAAAATATGTTTTAGCAAGATGGGTGTGGAAGTATTATACACTAGTTGCAACCCGTGAAATATTCACGGAAGTAAAAAAAATTCTACATTTATGAAAACATGTATTTTAAACATCATTTATGAAAACATGTATTTATATGAAAACATTTATTTATTGAAAACATTTATGATATCATTTATATGTCGTCCCCTTTTACACTGGTTCAAAAATTGTTAGCTAGGTATTTAAAATTCGTTCAGTATCACGGACCCACAGAGATTCAAATTTCGAATAACTTTCGGAGAGAATCCAAGTATTCCTCTCTCGCTCTCTTGTATTCAAAATTCAAATCTCGTATTATTTCTTTGGCGACAACCATCGTATGGGTTTTGGCCTATTTATAATATGATATATAAATATTATATTTTCGTACAAACTAGTAATGAATGGATTGTCAGATATACGAGTATACGATTTATTTTAGCTATCCAACTACTTTTCAAATCCTTATGAGAATTTAAAATTATGTAGTCACTGATTATGTATTTTAGAAATGTACGTATTTTATAAAATTGTGATGATAGGCGATCCCTTATGATCGAGTATTATTGTCTACCATCCTGTGAATATATAACGCTCGTGTGTATTTCGGTTTATTGTGTGTTGTACTCGTATATATACGAGTATATTGCAGTTCAAATGCACATAGTCTCGGCAGATCAAAGCCAAATATCCGATGGGAAGAAGATCCAAGTTCCAAGACAATCAACAGGTTCAATCGACTGCAGCAAATTTAATTGGCGTTTTTTATTATGTTGCTTACAAATACAATAAAATGTGTGATAAACATCTCACGATAAACAGAAAAACATGAATTCAAATGTGATATTTAGAACGTGTACAAAACAAATTTCTAAGATTCATAAATTTTAAACTTGGAATACCACATGAACAAAGATATTATCCCAACTTATTAAATGCAATGAAACTCTTGAAGCTGTGTGACAGAAGAAAAACAGCCTATATAGTACTGCTATACAAAATCCTTCACTCAGTGATTAATGCACCTCACTTACTTGCAAGCATTTCATTTCGTATTCCCACTAGATACACAAGACAGCTCAATCCCTTTTATACCGAAAATTGCTATGCTAATTATAAAATCAACTCCTCTATAATTCGTATGCAAAGACTTGGAAACGAGTTTTGCAACAATTTAGATATTTTTAATATAAGTATATATAGTATTCGCCAGAATATCACAACAATATTTAGAAATGGCTACTAATTTGTGCTCTCCTTTAAGGACAATACTTTACCTCTGGAATTGAGTAACCCTGCATCAACATGTGGAAGGTTTCAATTCTGCAAAGCAACTTCGATCTCGTTCTACAAGTGAGCCCATGTGTTTTCTATATCTCAAGATCTATCCATAAAATTCTCAAAAAATCCAATTTGTATTCTATATAAGGGTTGTTCCACTAAAAACAAATCTGAGTTCTTTACCTCTATAAAATAAGTCTTGGACAATTACGCAAGTCTGCTTGGTGAAGTTTGGTAATATTTTGTGGTATACATACATAACATATATTGAACTTAAATATACATATAATAATTAAATAATTTTAAAACAATGGCTGTAATTTATTATTACTACTGCTTTTTGTATCTTCATGTTAGTTTAAGATAAAGTTTTGTATTATTTGTCAATAATTTTAAGTACTTGTATAGCCTGTCACATATTCATTTGTATATAAAGACACTGTTGTGTCGTTAATAAAATAAATAAAATAAAAATATATAGTCAAAGTGTAAAGCTGTCCAGAAGCGAATCTCAATTCTGGGCCGCCTACTAGGTTAGTATGAATGCTAACCGTTACCTCATAGGCTTTGATTTTGATAACATAGTCCAGCATTGTTCAGCTCTCATCGATTTCTTCAAGAAGTGATAGTTCATGAGATTTTATCATTAGAATGAACTAATAGCTAAAGGCCCAAACGACGCTAATGTATTAAACTGATGCAAAATTAAATTTCAAAAATCATATTGAAGAAGACTTTCTGTTAACATATTACAAAAGAAAAATACAAATTTATTATTAATTTACAAAAAAAAATGAAATTCTCATACAAATCAGACAAAATGGGTTACATATCTTATGTTTACAAAGTTTATAAGTAGCTAATAACATTTTGAGGCTCTTTTTATATAACCCCCCGTTTTTTGAAATACTTAAAACAAGAAAAACTTGGAGCAACACCGATGTTTTTCAGTATTGCTCTAAACATAACTTTTGGTCGCCTTAGTCTAATCCTTCGTATACGGTCTTTCACATGTTTGATCCCTAAAGTTGGCAAGTAGGCCTAATAACGATGTACTTATCACCTCCTACTCCAGGGCGGAGGGTAGGGGATAGCAGGCAGGGGGATATGGAATAAGGAAGTGAGGGTGAAATATGCTCCACACACACCTTTATGCATGCGTGGGTGCGATCACAGGGCGCAAATAAGCTCAGGACAAGAGGAAGAACCTTCATGGTCAGAGTATGTTTAAGGATATAGTTAACTCTTGTCAAAGTTAGATATAACCACTCTTCGAAAATAAATAAAATGACTGTCCCGAAGATGGATCACAGTCACATAGCTGTAAATTTTTGACTTATTTAAAAATAAAAATGGATTTCTGTGATCATGGGAAAATATAAAAAATGTACAAACAACAATGATGAAGGAGGCTCCAAATACAAGTATGGTCATCAAAAGATCTTGGTTCATGTAAAGTGACTTTCGATTGAGACGAACTACACGTATCAAGGAGAGGAAACCATATTATTGTAATACATTGTTTCAATTGTGTAGTTTTATTGTGTCAAGTTGATATGATAACGTATGATTATATATTATTCGGTATTCTGCGAACTCAGGAATCAGTGTTTTTATTGCTGTGTTATTTAATTAATGTATTGAAATTTCTTGATGTCATCAGATATTTATAATGCAATTGAAAAAAAAAAACAAAAAATATTATAAAAAAATCAAATAAACCTATCCCTTCCACCACTTCATACAATGTTCCCCATAAAACTAAAAGCAAAATTTGCATAGTCACTTTTTACTCCTATATCACCATAGACAGTTCAGTAAATCCCATATCTACCCACGCTGTTATAGAAGACAAAATAAACACCAATCAAACACTATCTACGGAAGAAGCTCAAAATCTTCTTATATTTATTATGAGCGCGATCTCACGTAGTGGCGAAGAAGGAATGCCTAAGCGGTAACACGTTTGAATGCGAAAATAATAGTACATACGACATTCTTAAGGTTCAACCTCACGGGAGAAAGCAAATAACATACAGTGTAGTAAATATACTTAAAAGCGGATTAAGGCATGGATTTCAAACAGTCTAGCAAGTTACAAGCATTTTCGCAGAAAACTTTGAATGCAGTCAAACTATGCTTTACGCCACTAGATTGGAATAAACTATCGGTCCGTAGGTGAACAGAGATCCCATCAGAAATTATTGTCTCAATTATCATCGCAGTACAACAAAAGTGATCTGCGGATCGATTCAGATGGCAGAAAAAATTATAACAAGGCAAAGGAACAAGAATCAAAGTAAGGCAACACACTACGTTTAGTATAAATTAAAGTGTAGGTAAAACGTAAATTAGTTTGATAAACTCGACCTCCGTGGCCTAGTTGGTAAGACACCTGTCTCCCAGCCCGGAAGTTGCGAGTTTAAATCCCGCTAGAACCCAGATTTTTTTTAAAAGTATTCAAGTCTGGTTTTCCCTTGATGTCTCCTTAACATCTCTATAGTTGATTGGAAGAGATTGTCACATGGCAATAGGCCTGCCCGACGGTACTGTTTACAACGAAAGTGTAAATTAATATAATAAACTCACCTGAGAAAGACATATTGTGTTGAAATGTTGAAGAAAACAAAGTGTGTTTTATTCATATATTCCATCAATTATAGCTTTCTACCAAGTTACTCCAGAATTGTTTAAATTAATATTATTTTATTGTTCGTGTTCTTTCGAGGCGAGTCGCTACACTAGAGTATTTTCTCATTTCTTAAATATCCTTTTCCAAAAAGTAAGAGATATAAAAAATCGCGTGTAGATGGAATAAGGCCAGGTGAAAGATGGAATAAGGCCAGGTGAAAGATGGAATAAGGCCAGGTGAAAGAAAAATAGCCTTATTCAGAAGCAAACTCAGGATCCCAAATACCGCCCCTGTAAATTGGTTAATAGGGGTTCAAAGGGTATCCCGTGACACCGAAGGGGATGCGCTGTGAGCCATGCGGCACCTGCCGAGAGGCGGATGAGTCAGCCCTCTAGCCGAGACGCAAACCACCGTGTAAGAAATGAAGATCAAAATGCGATTACAGCACAATTTTTAATAAAACCCTTTTAACAAAGACAAAGAGTTCATATTATCCAACACTTGTGTAACCTCGTTAAATATGGTATGCCTGATGGGTTTATTACTATGTAACAATTTCTTTCTAAATATATTGTTGATACCATCGTATTTATGTGTGTATGTATGTGTATTGTGGATACCATCGTATTTATGTATGTACTCGTATGTATGTGTATTATGGATCCCATAGAAATTATTTATGTTATATGTGTATTGTGGATACCGTCGTATTTATGTATATATGTGTATTGTGGATATCATCGTATTTATGTATAAGTATTATGGATATCGTCGTATGTATTTATATACACATATTTATACTATGGATACCATCTTATTTATGTATGTTTATATCGCTACCCTAATTTGTAAATTTGCTAACTCCACTTTTGTCGAAAAATGACTTAACAATTGCATTTTGTTCTCGACATTCAAATACAAATGCTATAAAAATTTGACATGCCCAACATTATTGAAAGTGCCTTGAAAAACGCCTCAAGAAAAATTGATAACTCCTTTGCTACCAATTTCAACACTGCAAAATGTGTAACTCCACCATTTTGTATGTGAATCCGTTAGAATCAAGTGGTATTGTGGTAGCTGTCAAAATATTTAATTTAAAAGGTGATTTCGATTACATTTTGAAAAAAAATGCATTATTTCGTATGAATATAAGTATAAACACTATTTTGTTAAGATAATTACAAGTTTTTTCCCCTTATTTATACTCAATATCTTATTTTATTCATCTAAGGGTGTTAGAAATATTTCAGTACGTGTAAAATCAACTTTGCATTTCAATTATTACTGGCTGGACTTAAACAAAATTGTGTTTATTTAAATTAATATGAATATTTGAAGCATTAAAATACTTTTATAAGTATTGTCTATTTTTATAGATGAATAGCAGAGGAACATTTATGGTTGGATTACTGACAGAAAATCGTAGGAGTAACCAAGAAAATCGTAAAAGTGATGAAGAAAATCGTATGAGTGATGGTTTTCAAGAAAGTCCAAATTTATTCATGGAATTGCCAATTTTAGTCGTTGATAGTGATAATGCAGAAATCACAGAACATTGTGTAAATACGGATACTACTTAGTTAGAAAATTTATCAAAAATAATTTTAGAAACACAACCTGCCACGGTTCACAATAATATTATAATTATGGAAAGTGCTGATAATATGGATAATGTACAAAATTCGACTGAACCAATACTTGTAACACAATCTGAGATAGTATTTAACCATTGATGACATTATAAGTGATGATGAAGGCCCAGGAGTCAAAATTTCATTAGTGCCGTATTCTAATGGGCTTCTTCAACCTACTAAAAAAGTAAGAAAGAAAAGGTTTGACGTAGATAGTTCTTCTTGGTTCTCTAGTAAGAACAAGGCAAACAAAGAGAAAGAAAAAATATATTTAGGCAGAAAAAGAAAAACAATGGACCATGGAATAATAAAATACCGAAGAATGATAAAAAAAACTTTAAAAAGGTGTAAAAGTAAAGTTCCTGAAAAAAGTGTCTGGAAGTGTTATTCTATATCGGATAAGGACAGAATAAACATTTTTAACCAATTTTGGAACTTGAATTGGAAAGAAAAACGAATTTATGTAGATGAGCTAGTGAAAGTTTTACCGGTAAAAAGACCGAGGGGTAGAACAGATCCGGAAAAATCCATTAAATATAAATAAATACAGGTTTATTGATAGCAATATAGTATGTACATAATACATTAAGATATATTTCAAGAACACATTAAAAAGAGAATACATTAAAAAAACAGAAGCTATCAAAAGGTCTGGGCTCATCTAATAACATCCCCCCGGCCAAGATACACCCCACCAATATAGGGCGAGCCTAGCCACGGGGACACTAGATGTTTTTCAGCCCACACCCATGAACATGTAGAATAAGAAGAGAAAAAAACACAGAAAATAAATAGATGACAAAAAAAATACATTCAAGAGAGAAGACATTAAAAGGTCCGGGCTCATCCCACAAACATTCCCCCGGCCGAGATACACCCCACCAATGTAGGGCGAGCCCGACCGCAAGGGCATTGGGGGCTTCCAGCCCACACCCCCGCATATCTAGATTAAAAAAACAAAAATATGTATGGCAGAAAACAAAATAAAAAGTAAACCCACATTAGAGTGTCGTCTACAACATATTTTCTAAGAAAGAATGATTCTGATATACGGGTATGCAAAACGATGTTTTAGCAAACATTATATTTAAATAGGATGACAGTATTAAACTGGAAGAAGAAAAGCGGTAGTTTAGAATTTGAAAATGCAATTATTTAAAAAAAAAGCAACAGGAATTGATTTGTGGAAGCTAATGAGAATCATATGAACTTTTTTAATGAGTTCCAAAAATGGAGTCCCATTTCTGCAGAAAAAAAACTTACAAAAATTACTTGTAGCCCGCATGGAGGTCAAAATCAGAACTTTTTAAATTTTTATAAAACCGAATAGTGCACAACAAGATATATTACAGCACCTTTCTCGTCTACTTCATTTCACAAACATAATGTGATCTAAATTTGCCTTTACATGTAAAATTTTGTAATTTATTTTTATCAAATACTGTTTATTCCACTTTTTTGTGACGGTATAACCCTACCGGTTTCAAGGCTTTCACTTCATCTTCAGGGGAGCGCAAACAAGATTAAATGCTGTTCGAACTGGTACCGATATACACGCTTCAACGGTTGTAAGCTGGGGGGTGAGGGAGGCACGGGACAATTTCGGCCAAGAGCGGTTTGATAAAAGTTTGATAAAAATAAATTACAATGTCTTTAAACCTCCACAACGTTAATGCCTTAACTATAAACAACATATCATGTAAAATTATTGGTATATTATAATACCATAGAATTTTTCTATGTATGATACGTACGAGTATGTTTACTATGGATACCATTTTATTTATTTATGGTATATGTGTGTATTATGGATACCATCTTATTTATGTATGTTTTAACACCATATTATTCTCTATGTACGTATGTTCATTATGGATATCATCGTATTTATTAATGTATGTATGCGTATTGTGAATACCATCGTATTTATGTGTGTTTGTATGCCATCGTTTTTATGTATGTGTTTTATGGATACCATCGAATTTATGTACTCGTATGTATGTAAATGTACTATGGATACTACCGTATTTATGTATGTGTGTGTATTATGAATATCATCGTACACATATGTATGTAACATATTTATATGTATAGTGAATAGTAAAAAAATAAAGATTTTTTTCCGAAAAGCTGAGATTACAATATAAATACTAAATAAATAAATGTTGAAAGCGATTGATCAAAGTGGACGAACAAGCATGAGTTACTTTTAATTAAAACATTTGAAATCTCGCTGACACCCCTCCGTTAGCATTTCTAATAACAGCAGTAAATGTAGATATTATATAATTTTGCGTACATTTGAATGATTCACAATATATCAAGGAATATTGCAAAGGGTCGTCAAATACAATAACGACTAATGTACGAGAACATATGTACGAATAATTCCATACAGTACCTGAATACGTTTTATTCGTGGGCAAATCCTAATTGGGAATAAACACTCGCAGCTCTGGATTGGGATCAAACGATTTCGCGCACGGAACGAATGTCCATTAGAAATAGAAGCAGTAGCATCTTTGTAATTGCTTATCCGTGATTAAGGGCGCGCCCTGATGGGTGGCAGGGGTGTGAAATACACTAAATCCGGGGGTACACCGCTCTTGTGCCGACTCGCAGAGCCGGACAAAAGGGTAAACAATAATTTATTACATGTTTCGAGCTATTATATACGTCAATCAAAATCTGAAAGAGGGAAAAGTGAAGACCTTTACAATATAACTATATTGTGGCTGGTTGAAAAATGTGCTCTATAGCAAAACGCTAAAACGATTTAACAATGTACATACTATGTTATAAATAACGAGGTATATGGACATGGCTGAAACGAACGATGTATGTCAGGATATAATGAAGTGACGATCGGTTCTCTCTGCCTACATCAATATGGATATGGCGTAGTGATGGTTATCTGTGAAACTGTTAAATGTTTTTTTTATTTCTACAATTGGCGTTGTTTTTTTATGTACGAGTATATATTTAAATAAGTTCTAAGAACAGTCCACTAAATTGTAAAATTATTTTAATTAATTTAATTTAATTTACAAACATTGGCATAGATAGTGTGGTCTGGATGATGAGAGTATACATAATGTGTTTTTGGCTGTTCTTTACGCAACAATTTTGATTTACTTACCGCCATATCATTGCCGCGTTCAATCAATGTGCTCTTTCTTTCTTGGAATAATTTTTCCACTAACAGATTGAGAGTGAAATTTATAAATTTAATAAGTAAAAGCTTTGAATTATCTTAACAATAACACTTATTGTTGTTTTTTTAAATCTCGTTTATTATATTGGATCTTACAATTGCATTCTTGGTTTTGGTGTGGTGGCACAAATCATCCTAATTTGGGTGGATTGCCTTTTAATAAAAAAAACTCATAATAGTTTTTTTTTTGTTTTTTTTTTTAATAAATCAAATAAGCCTATCGATAAAATCGATAGAACAATCAGAGCTTATGACAGTTTCATATTAAAAGAAAGAAAAAAGGAAGTCAAAATGAAAAAAATATGTTAAAATATTAAATTGTTTTCAAAACATTTGGCTGGTATTGGTTTATAAAATAGAAAAATAAAGTGCACCAATTAATTTTTACTCGAACAGAAAAACCAAGATATCCTTAAATCCTCAATATCCCTTGCGCCGATCCTGATTCATGACAACATACCCTCACCGATAATAAGGGTGGTTGAACTTCAAGTGGCGTGGAAGCGCCTTGTGCCGGATAATCAAAGGATGTTAGCGCTATTATTATCAGTCCAAGATGTAAAACCTTCCCGAGCAGCCTCACGGAACAATGTGTCGAGTTTTTAATACTCTGGGTACAATTTTAAATTTAACCCGTGGGGGCATTGTGTACTTGACAAGTTTATGACGGGAAACTGTGTTAAAAGCAAGATTCGTAGGTAAATAAATACTTGACCAAAAAAATATTTTTTTAAATATATACATTATTGTATACATTACTACTAGCTAGGTCAATTGTTACGTGACAATTTCTTACAGCAAACCATAAAGCTGTTAAATTGACCTTATATGAATCCAGACTGGAAATGTGTTTATTTTTTAGTGCATGGAAGAAATTGTAAGGCTGTTTTTTTCCTGTAAATTTATACGGTACACTAAAGTCACGTCACGTGGTACATACTCTTTATTAGGTCTCACAGCTCGTGAAGTTAATAATTTTTCACGAAGGAATTAAATAATAATAAAAAATCGGCAAAAATTATACATCTTTATTTTCATATTCATGCATCTTTAGTAAACACAGGCAAACGCTTAATTTAATAGGGTCATTAAAAATGACAGGCCAACAAACCCTTATCCACTTTTATCGAGAGTTTCCACTTTCAATTGCATTCTTTTTATCTTGTCTCATAATATATATGAGTATACTTGTCATTGTCACCTACTTGGGCCATGTACTTAGAGGAGCAAAGTACAAATGACTGCACCTGATCATCCAAGGCAAAATAGAAGGCCGAAGAGGTGTTGGCAGGAGGCAAATCTCCTGGCTCCGCAATATACGTGATTGGACTGGCATAAGGGGCGTTGGAGATCTTTTTCGGGCTGCCGGGGACAAAAATGTCTACTCTCAAGTGATATTCAACGTTGGGGAGACCTGACATGATACTGGGAAGAAGATACTTGTCATACTAGAAATCGACTTGTTTTGCAATCCACATAACATATTTGGACACTTAAATATTTTACAATGTATGACAAAATGTTGAGCATATGTGTATTTTTTACATTTATGTTAAATTAGTTTTTGGCTCCATTAACTGGCCTAAGGCGGGTATGGCCAAACTACGAGTACAATCCGCTGGGTGGATTCAACCCGCGAGATCCATTTTAGTGGCCCGCGTGTCTACGGCGGATAAACAACATTAACATCAATGCGATAATTAAATGAAAAAGATTTCAACATTTTCGAAACATTGAAAACTTTTTATTAATCATTCGCAGCCACTTTTCTTCAAATGTTGACTTTGCTCTAGTAAACAACTTGAATTGATTGATTTCCAATCGGACTAAGTTCTACGTACAATATACGAATGTAGGAAAAGAAATACATTTAATTTTTATAAAAAAAAATAGACAAAGAAGCATATAATCATTTACAAGAATCAGCAAGGAAAATGCTAGTGATATTTGGTTCAAGAAATTTTTACAAAGTAGTGGATATCTGTGGATCTGCAAGAGGTGGACATTTGGCGGATATTGTTTTTTTGTGTTTAAATGTCATACATTATACTTCAATGACCAATAAAAAGTTTTTTGAAATCAAAGCAAATTGTGTTTTATTCAATAATGAAAAAAAAACGCTCAATTTGAAAGACCCTGTACAAGGAAGATGAATCTCTACATTTTGCAGATGTAGATAAAATGTGCAGTTTTAGGAAGCAAATAGAATTAGAAAAAACCGCTCAATTTGAAAGACCCTTTACATGCGAATATAATTTTTCAATAATGAATATCCATAAAAACCCAAATAACGTCAAGATTCACTGACTAACCCATTTAGAAAGGCGATACTTATACTTGTGAACGACAAATACAAAGCAGTTAATTCTTCTCATTTATCCATAAAAACCCAAATAACGGCAAGATTCACTGATTAACCCATTTAGAAAGGCGATACTTATACTTGTGAACGACAAATACAAATCAGTTAATTCTTCTCATTTATCCATAAAAACCCAAATAACGTCAAGATTCACTGATTAACCCATTAAGAAGAGCGATACTTATACTTGTGAACGACAAATACAAAGCAGTTAATTCTTCTCATTTATTATTTTTGAAGCAATTAAATTGATAAATATAATTATAATTGGAAGTGTAATAATTGATATTTAATAAAAATATCAATCGTTTCAATTAACTGTAGTACGAGTATATCTCATTTTCTTATCTCCTAGCTCGCAACGGTTTCTGTCACATTGAAACGTTGACAAACTCCAAAAGCGGTTGAACCTGATATGTAACAACTCAAAAATAATCTGAAATAAGGCTCATCTCTAATGGTTTAATTCCATCCCATTCTACTAAAAAGTAAAAACTTTGAAACCAAGATAACATCAGTGTATCGCATCTCCTAGAGAGCACATCCCTTATATATAATTTCGTCATGTAAGATCGTTCATTCAGAGCTTTGAACAACATTGAAACACATATTTAATTCCACCCTTTCAGGATGCTTCAGCCGGTGAAGCCCCCTCAACAGGGGAGATATTCAACTGAATTTGCTTGCATCAAAAATCAAGTGTGTCGCTTAATGGGGGTTAAATTCATAATTAAGTATCCATATAAATCTCAGTAATATTTACGCAGTGAGATCCAAAAATTATGGAATGAAACAAACATTCTTACGTCACTCTGTAGAACAACGAATTCACATTTGATTACCACTGAAAAAAAATGTAAAATTACGGAGATAAATTCTTCGTTACATTTAATTTTTTTTTAAACACAATTAGAATTTTAATTTAGAAAACAAAACATAATCCCTAGGGGTTAAGTTGGAACTACAGGGTGGGTAATTCAACTCTTGGAAACAAGTATTCATTGGCAGCCTTTGCAACAACAGAAGTATGCGCACTGGCGCATTGTTATTCAATAATTTCACGCCTCGTGACAGCTTTCCTCGGCGTTTTGTTTTTATTAGATTAATGACACATAATTTTGTACATTAATGATACAAAATACTCGCCAGAAACCATAGTGCCTCTTTCTTTGAAGTCACTTAGTAGAATTCCCAGATAATCACAAAAAATATTGTCATCATCTTTTTTTGGGCTTGTGTCACCTTGACTGTTTTTGGTCCGTGATGATCCAGGACGGCCCGACTCAATCAAGTCCCTGTCTATGGTTTATGTTCACACACTCTAGCTTATATATTTACTGGTGTATATATATTATTTTTAAACGAATGATGTCTTGTACATTTACAGATTATTTTAGCGAAGATGTACATTCCCTAGTAATAATTCACATTTACTGAAAAAAAAAAATTGAATACCAACATTTATTCATCCCCTCCCTCCATTCGCATTAAAATGTAAAATAATCCCCTAAGATAAATTCAAAATCAATAATAGCCACTTCCAATAAAAAAAATATAATGACATACTTTTCGAATACGAAAACATATTGTGTATGATATAAATAAACAACCCCAATTTGATTGCCAGCGAAGATCACAATATAATAATTCTCGGTGGCCGTAATCGATAAAGAAAGCTGATGGTTATTCAACGGGTCTCAGAGTCGTCATTTAACCCTTGTAGTCGGCCTAAGCCACCCCTTCTTAGTTGAAGATGCAAATAGAACAGAAATCAACCCTTAAAATCAACCAAACTGTTTATTTTGTTTTTTTAAGCATTTGATACATAAATTTGGTTGTTTATTTTAGTTTAAAAATAAGTGGAAACTACTTTTAATCAAATTAATTAACGTAAGGAGATGAAGAAATTGGCGGATGACAGAGATGGGTGGAGGGATAGTGTTTGGTGTAGACCAATCCTAGGATTATAACCCAGAAAAAAAATTTACGTCTATCAGTTTACATTTGAAAACTCATTACATATTTTTCCCCTTTAACAATATTAAAATGTATCCTTAACAAATAAAACACATAGACAACAAAAAGTCTGGATGATGTGGACATCTATAATACTTTTTGTCATTTCGTTAAAAGTCTATGGTACGAGTTATTTAGACTTTTTGTTAATTTGGTTTTTGAAAGCCGGAAATTATGAGATAATATGGACTTCATTATTGTATTGTATGTCACACTTTTTCCGGTATACCTTGGCAACAAATTATTATATTACTTAAAAAATCTCAACGTGTTTTGGCATACTTGTATATCACATTTCCGAAAAGACAAATGCCCATTATTTTTCAACTAAAGTGAAACAATTAATGATATTGAATAACTTAAAGACTGACATAAACTAATCTAATCCAACATATTTTTCGTTCCTTTAGGTACGCAGGGACACTACAAAAAGCCTCTATCCAGGCTGTCAGTAGCCACCAATTCCGAAGCAAGTGTTCAAGTGACAATATGTAAAGAAAAAAACATTTATCGAATGTCAGATTTATATTCACGAGCATTAACACACATCATCACAGGCCCAAATATAATGATTTATTGCCAAAACATACCCGAAATGCTTATTTTTTGTAATGAATGAAGCATTCACTGCTTGTCGGCGGTCGTGACCTAACGGTTAGCATTCACGTTAAACTAGTGGGGACCGCAGTTTCGAAACATGGCGAATTTACTTCCGGACTGTTTTTACTCTTAGACCAGTTTACATCTAAATTTGTGTTTTTCTGTAATTTTAAACATATTTACTATAAATTCTCATGTAGCTATTCAGTAACATAAAAATAGTGCTAAAAACTCTACTAAAATAAAAACAAACCGATCGTAATGGGATAATTTAATCTCCTTGCCACCAGAACTTTGGTTTAGATCTATCAAAACTGTGTATTTTCTGCAGTGCAACAGCTTTAACCCAATACACCAAAGCACTCACAGGCGGCTTCCATTCAGATAAAGCTGACAATTATACTCGATCACAAGGGTTAGTCTGTCGTACTCCCTCGTCGCGACTGGGCTCGCCCTATATATTGGTGGGATGTATCTCGGCCGGGGGGTATGAGATGAGCCCAGACCTTTTGGTAGCTTCTCTCTTAAACCTATTTTATGGTATTTATCTTAAGATATACGAGTTAATATGCTTTTGGAACGTATATAAACATACAATGTTGCTATCAATAAACCTATATTTATTTATTTATTTTTTAAACATTGTAATGGAGTACTTCGTACCGTTAATAAACAAGTAAATAAATAAAAAATATATAAAAATAATCACGAACCTATTACATTTTCGAAACGATGCCAGTTTCCGCCCTTAAGCGGCCTGCCCTCCCATTTCACCCCCGTGGGATATCCCTATACCCACTTAAGCAACTACCCCAATTCGCTTTGTTGTCTGGAGAGAAAATTTCAAGAGATATAAACGCCAGAGGAACCATTCATATTGTATTGTTGCTGTTTTGATGAAAATTTCAGTCGGATTGTTTCTGTGATAAAGCCAACGACGGACAGCTCGGCCGGTGGAGTGAGGAAATTAAGCTTAACAAAGTTGTTCTTCTTCTAACACTTTTTCTTGGAAGAAGCAAAGAAAAGTCCTTTAGACACAAAACAAAATTCGAATACATATTTTCTAAATCAGATATAATCGTACAATTTTTATAAAAAACTCTGTCATCATCAAATGATTATAATGTCAGCCGATCTTAATGTTAATGTTGAAGACAGAATCAACACAATTAGAACAAAGAGTCTTCTTGGAACATCCAATATGAGAACTTAATTTAAAAAACAATATTACACAGCGTCGTTTCGAGATCAAACTCTCCTCGAGGGCACTCCAACTCGCGACTCAAACCCACTATTATTAAACGAATCACGTCTGGTAGTTATGGCTTTACTCGAGTAAATCATGTATTATACTTTCGTTGTATACAGTTCCACCTTGTGGAATTATTGCCATGTGGCAATCTCTTCCAATCAAACAAAAATATATTTATGAGGCTTTAAGTGAAAACCAGACTCAAAACCTTTTTTAAAAAAATCTGGATTCCAGCGGTCCCGATCGATCGATACCGCAACCTCCGGGTTAGAAGACAGGCGTCTTACCAACTAGACTATGGAGGTCGTCAATAATATGTGTATGAATATTGGAGAATATAACGTAGTCGTCGTCGAAGAATATTACGAACCAAAGAAGAAAAGAAAAAAATTAAACATACTAAAACCATTAAAAAACAAATGAAAAATAAACGAAAAACCAAATATTTCCAAATGTCAACGAAGACAAGCGAATTTGACTATTGGAACGCTCTGTGGCAGAATTTTATCGGCATTAATTTACTGCCTTATACCCAATAAATTATATTATCTGGAAAAAATTAAAACATATGAATCGATAGCAAAGTTCGAATGTACATACATGACTTGCGTCAGGTCGATCATGAATTATTATGTTGAAACTAGAGTCGACAAAATTAGAACAAAGAGCCTTCATCGATCATCCGAAATGAGAATATTATGAACTATCGCAGAAAAATGTCTCAGAGATAAGGTAAGAAAGCATCACATTTGACAGACCTGCAACACACATGATATTGTCAGATGGAGCAGGAAGAGAGCGCGGTACTGGCATAACCATGTAGACAAGATGGACAGAGATAAAATTCCATGCATAGTAAGCACACAAGATCCCCGCAGGCCTCCTAAAAGGTGGAGAGACAGCTGGTGCTTTGCTTTCCAAGAATGATTTTCGCAACAACAGATCCAATATCTATATCAAGGGGAAGAAGAATAAAACACATATGAAAAATGGCCAACGCCCTCCATGGATTTATTGACCACACGCTGATATTCAGCCCCAGTGTCGAGTTCAATTACTAATTTGTGAGTTTTGTTATCAGACGAACTTATTTACCAGACTGGGACTTTTTCCCTCGAGTACCATCGAGAATTGAACCTGAAACCTCCGGATGAAAATTAAGCGTCTAACCAACTAGGACACGGATCTCGTCAACGAGATAATCATGATGAAGGATGGTAAACCAAAACTGGGCTGATTAACGAAATCCCTGAGGTAATTTATGACAGCTGTCTCTAGTTAGCGGTGTAAATGGCTAACCAATGAAATTAGAGCTTTTAAATGATTTAGCATTCAATCGTACGACCCAAATTGTTGTATAAATCAGTTTACATACAGCAATCAATTTTCATCCAACACTGTATCAATAAAACTCTTTTGAATTCTGGCTCTATCGCTCGTATTCTAAAAATGGATGGTTATTTTTGACGGTTAGTTGATTTGGTTCCCCAAAACCTTTTTTTTATCTGAGTCGTTTGTCATTCAAATTTTGACCCTTGGAATCATTTAAATTTTTTCCAGATATGTTCTCTTTTGATCTAACTTAAAACATATTCCAGTATAAAATAATCATTTAATATGTGCTGCTTTCTGATCTCTAAGTCACACAATTTGATAAGATTATAGATAAATAAAATTTTACAGGCATTCGTAGAATAATTATAATACGGAATCAATATATGCAAGCAAAACTTGGATGTAGCAAAAAAAAATTAAAATAAATACTTTAAAAATAAGAGCGTTGCGTGGAATGTATGGAATAATAATGTATGACAGATAAGGAATGAGGACATCAAGAACGAACGCAAATTGAAAGAAGCTGCAGAGCTTAAAAGGAAGAAATAAACATTGAGATGGTTCGGACGTAAAAATAATTAATGTTAAAAGATTTGCGAAAAAAAATATTTGAGTCGCATAACGTACGAGAAATTTGGTATAAACCTATTAAAACGTAGAACGATCAAATGAATTATATCAAACGAGTGCCACGCTTGATTGTGACGATCGTGTCCTAATTAATAAGACGCCTATCTCGTAACCTAGGGATTGTGGAGTCGATCTTCATTGATTTCAATTTTTTTATCAGTTTTGAAATTATTTTAAAGGGTTTCAATCCGTTTTTCACTCAAGCAATTGTCAACATATTTCTGGTTATTTGGAAGACATAGCTCCATTATAGTGTAAACAACGAATTTGTAATACTGTGAATCAAGAAAGATTTATAGTGTAAACTAGCAAGATTATAATAGTGTAAACAACGAATTAGTAATAAAGTGAATCAAGCAAGATTTATAGTGTAAACTAGCAAGATTATAGTGTAAACAACGAATTTGTAATACTGTGAATCAAGCAAGATTTATAGTGTAAACTAGCAATATTATAGTGTAATGCTGTGAATCAAGCAAGATTTATAGTGTAAACTAGCAAGATTATAGTGTAAACAACGAATTTGTAATACAGTGAATCAAACAAGATTTATAGTGTAAACTAGCAAGATTACAGTGTAAATAACGAATTTGTAGTACTGTGAATCAAGCAAGATTAATATTGTGAACTTGCAAGATAATAGTGTAAACATCGAATTTGTAATACTGTGAATCAAATATTGAAAGAGGGTAGTCCTTATGTTATAAGTGTTTATTATATGCTAGATATATGTACTCTCTGTCTACCCCAATAGGATCATAAGACGGTGGTTATGATGATCATTATAATTATATGGCAGCCCTTTTAACGTCCAAAGTTTTGTATGTCATCATGTGTAGAAAGAAATTTATTGAATATAAATATTGTATCGTGTATAATGATCATTATACTATTCTCCCCATACTAAAACTTTCATGTCATATCAAAAGTTAAAGAGTTCAAAAAGTTAGTTTATTTATATTGTATTACATTTTTGTTCTAACAGTACAACTTCGTGGGTTTAATACTATATGCCAAGCTCTTCCAACCGGCAAGAAAGGTGTTAAAGAGGCTTTAATTGAAACTGAAACATGTTTGAAAAAAAATTGGTAACAACTGTGATAGAACTACAAATGTAATCACTTCATCGCAAAATAATCTGGCGGGTTTATTATATTTTCAATTCTCCCAACCAACCAGACAAAAGTAAAGAAATGAAGTTACCTGGTCGCAAAAAACATAAAAATGATTATTCATCTTTATGTAATTTTTGAACATAAACGTACCATAAAAAATTGGTAACAACTGTGATAGAACTACAAATGTAATCACTTCATTGCAAAACAATCTGGCGGGCTTAGTATCTTTTCAATTCTCCCAACCAACCAGACAAAAGTAAAGAAATGAAGTTACCTGGTCGCAAAAAACATAAAAATGATTATTCATCTTTATGTAATTTTTGAACATATACGTACCATAAAAAAATGGTAACAACTGTGATAGAACTACAAATGTAATCACTTCATTGCAAAACAATCTGGCGGGCTTATTATATTTTCAATTCTCCCAACCAACCAGACAAAAGTAAAGAAATGAAGTTACCTGGTCGCAAAAAACATAAAAATGATTATTCATCTTTATGTAATTTTTGAACATATACTCGTACGTACCATAAAAAAAGGTAAAGTGAGATATCATCAATCAAAGCAAACGGAAGGGATGGTGGAGATGCAAGTAAAATCAGGAATGAAACACGTTGTATTACTGACTAGAAATTAAGAGTTTTTTAAGCCGCTTCTTAAAGTTTATGATGGCATAATATAAACAATTGGGGATAGGGTATATGAGCGTAAACTACAATATATTACACCCAAAGCCAAAAGTACAAATACGTATCGGAGGATCAAACAAAAATTTGTTTGTAGTTCATCTCCCTTGGTAAGTTTCAAGATTCAACATTCTCCGGTAACAGTACAATATCATTAATACAGTGAAATCCCGTTTTTACGTTTTTGAAGGGACTGATAAAAAAAACGTAATTGGAGGGAAAACGTAGATTCGGGGTTAGAAAAAAAAAATGTAAAATTGAAAATGATTTTTTATTTAGATAATCACGCAAATCGGAAAAGTTTTTTCAATCGATTCACGATTTTTTATTATCGTAGCCAAAGTTGTAATGGGTATCCCCAAATCACGCGCGAGCGAAACACGTGAACCAACATGTTTATTCACTTTTTCGAGAATTTTCCTTTTCTCTTGAATCGATAATATGTTTCTTTGCTTGGACATTATTTGAAGGGATTCAACGAAAAATTAAAAGAAATGAAAAAAATGTATATTGACACACAATTGACAATTGAAATTGTATGTACACGACCGACACGTTTAAAACACAAACACAGATTGACCAAATATATCATACAGTCTGCCTGCCTCTGATTCGCTAAATTTTCCACCAATTGCATCGTATTACACGACTCGTGTAACCTTGACCATGAGCGCTGCAGGTGCACATGTGTCTATAAATAGAAACAACATATTTTTGCTTCCTAATATTCATTTCAAATATTTTAAATCGTCGCGCATTTAATTAAATATGTTTATAAATTGATTTGCATTTTAAATATTTTAAACGTATATTGCGGGAAATATAAACGTAAAATTGGGTACGAAATGTACTAAAATAAAACGGGATTGGAAAAATTGAACGCAAATAGCGGGAAAACGTGAATTCCGGGCACGTAAAAACGGGGTTTCACTGTATATGTACATTTTATAAACAAATATCCATCTACTATATATATAAACAAATAGTCATCTAAATATCAACAAATACTCCATCATACAATATATAAATATAATATAACACGATCCAGCACTGGTTTATCCAGAGAATGGAACCTGGCATTCGCATGATATGATAAATGAGAGGCACGATACAGTTTGTAACGATTCGCCGCAACCGGAAAGCGTTACAGGTAGCTACCGCTTTAATAATCAACTTCCCATTCCTACCCGTGTTACCACCCAATCCCCACCCCCATCCCTCCGTGCTTTATCCCTCGTTTCCTACCCCCACTACTCTAATTCAACCCCCGATTACCCCCACAGATAATTCACTGTTAGTTCAATTGTGTTACAACTTCATTGGTAAGTTTAATTGGACGTAAAAACCAAACTCCGTGGTCTAGTTTATAAGACGATTCCGAAGAAACAATAATAATAAAAAGACAATTTATATAGCGCCGTTTATAGAGCTCTACCTAAAGGCACCCTTACTCGAGATTCGAACCCAATTTTATTGACTCAGATTAGGAACTTCTTAGCATCTGCGTATGTTTAGTAAAACATATTTGGAGAAAACCATCATATACGACACTGTACAGTAATTATGTAAAAAAAGTCAAACTTAAAGTTTACCTGCTTCGGCATATTTTAATGGACATTCGTATCATATACTACTCGTATTATTTATGTAAATCTGTCATCATTCAATCTTTCTACGTAGCCAAACCACCTCAACACTCCTTTCATCATAAATATACTATATCTTTATTCAATCCGCTTTTTTCTATTGTCTTTTTTATTCCTATTTCTTTTTGTTGCTTGTTTGTTGTTATTTAGTTTTTGTGCTTGCCTTGTCTTTTTTTCTACATCATCAATGATAATTCTCCACCTCTCATTTACAACTTTATTAAACAATTGTGTGGTTGATTGGGAGAGTTCCTCTCATTTATAATTATAGTCAATTATAAACTTTTTTGTGATATGGGTATGTGTATGAATGAATTATTGTTTAAAAGATATTTAATGACGAATTACAAACGTGATTCGTCAAATAATCTTTGAAAGCCTTTAAATTCGCAAAATTATTCAAAACAAGGTACAACAATATAGAACGAGAACACCAATTTGCCCCCTTATTTCGCAGAGCTTGATGGTAACACTGAAAGCTTTGATTGCAGATTAATTGTTGGAGAATTTTCATTTTGAAATCAAATTTTCAGCTTATTCATAAAACTCTCCACTCGCCAATCTGCAAATAATGTTCGCGCTATTAATTGCTCGGCGTGTATTCAATATTGCCATAATGACGATATTTGTATTTATCTACTCTAAATTATTGAAATTTGTATGTATCTACAATACATTATGGATTTATATATATTGTTTAGTGTAGATATTTGTATTTCTCTACTCTATACTATAGATACTTGTATTTATCTTCTCTATATTATGGATATTTCTATTTATCTACTCTATATTATGGATATTTGAATTAATCTATTGTTTAGTGTGAATATTTGTATTTATCTACTCTATATTATATACTTGTATTTATCTACTTTATATTATATACTTGTATTTATCTACTCTATATTACGAATATTCGTATTTATCTGTTCTATATTATGGATATTTGGATTCGTCTATTGTTTGGCGTGGATATTTGTATTTATCTACTCTATATTATAGATATTTGTATTTATCTAATATATATCATGAATATTTGTATTTATCTACTCTACATTATGGATATTTATATTTATGAACTATACAGTTGATATACGAATGAGATTTTCGCAATGTTTGTAGTTAACTTTGAGCTATAGTATTAAATATTTTTAAGAACAGTAAGTTAAAATTTTAAAAGGAAAATACTTTAAAATATCCCTCCCCATACGTACGTACTTTCGCTATCTCAAGCCATTTGCGTACCCGAGAAGCAAGATAAAATACCCGAGAAGCAAGAGAGAATACCAGAGAAGCAAGAGAGAATACCCGAGAAGCCAGAGAGAATACCCGAGAAGCAAGAGAGAATAAGACATTCGACTGTTTTTTTTTTATTTGTAGAAAAGGGCCTGTCCACGAGTATTTGTAATTTGAACAATGTAAATTAAAATTTGGTATTAGAGATAGACGTATAAAAACGTATTGCTGCAGAAAACTAGGTCAACAATGTAACGTACATACTGGAAAAAGTTATTTGAAAAAAAAACTTTTTCTCTTTGCTTCCATAAAGCAGCTTTGGTTTCTATATCTACTTCCATACTTTTGACAGTCATCCTCCATCACTCATTCTTTCCATATTCCCAAACCATCTCAGAGCTTTTTTTATTATTTTTTTAATAAATTCCACATCAAATTCACAATTATCCTTAATAAGTGGAATCCGTTTCTTTTCACACCGTTTTAATTCGGTTCCTTTAATTTTTTTTCACGTCCACCTTTCTCTCGTCTACATTAAAATTAGGTACTAATATATTGTACTTAACCGTTAATTTAGTAGTAATTAACAACATGGTTAATAAATTCTTCATAATCCAACTGCCCAAATTATCAATCATGTTCAAATCCAGGTCATCAACCATCCAATAAAGCTAGTGCAGTCCAATGAAACTATGTAATAGAATCAATAAAAGAAATTAACGAACACCCATAAAACGCTACAAATTAAAAAACGAAATGTGTTTCTCTATTGTTCCCTTTTTCTTGTCCTGTTATCTTTCTTCGCCTTTCTTAATATTTGGTGACATTTGCAAATATTTTGTTTTTCTTTTATTATATTTAAGTTTTTTTTTTGTTGAAAATAACGTTGTAACGTTTCACCCAGTAATTGACTCTAATATGCGTAACTCTTGTCTGTTTGGTAGAAAGAAATTGATGTTTGGCAATAAACAACATAATATTTAACAATAAAGTGTTTTAAATAAATAAATATATTTTGCATTATCTCAAGTGGAACACCACAGTTACAATTGAGATATCTTCTCAATCCTCACTAATTCATCATGCATACACATCTGATATTAAAGATGTACGCAATATCTAAGGATACAGAAATGTATTTCAGTGTGATTATCCCATGTAAATTCGTTCTCATTTAAATTGGTGTATGTTATATGTCAGTGATTCTGGAATCGTATTAAGATAATCCTGTTTAACAAATGTGTGGGCGCAATTTCTTTGATGTTCATGTCGAAAGATCTGTGATTTTTTTCTTTTTAGACAATGCCTCCTGCTGCGAGTACTTTCTGCCCTTTATGGTATATAAAGAGTCTTTCAAATTAAGTGTTTTTTTTTAATTCTTGAATAAAACACAGATGTCGTCGCGAACTTGCCTGGGTCTTGTGACATTTGAGAAGTGTAATGTATGGCATTTATAAAAATGGAGTCGTATACAATACAACAACGCGTTCAAATTGAGAATTATTTTATGTATTGTGATCTCCGGAAACGGTGATGTTAATTGGCCACCAAGATCATGTGATCTGACACCGTCGGGCTATTTTCTCTGGGATTACGTGAAAAGCTAAGTCTTTAAGAATGATCCCCAATCAATTCCTGAGCTGAAGGATGAAATTATTCGCGTTATCGGTGAGTTAGAACCGCAATTATGCCAAAATGTCATCGAAAATCTTGACAAAAGAGTGGACATCTGGGGAGCTGCAAGAGGTGAACATTTGGCAGATATTTTTTTTGTGTTCAAATATCATACATTATACTTCAATGACAAATAAAAAGTTTTTTGACATCAAGGCAAATTGTGCGTTTAATTCAAGAATTAAAAAAATTTAATGAAAAAAACCGCTTAATTTGAAAGACCCTTTAGTTTATGAAAAAAACCGCTTAATTTGAAAGACCCTTTAGTTTATGAAAAAAACCGCTTAATTTGAAAGACCCTTAAGTTTATGAAAAAAAACCGCTTAATTTGAAAGACCCTTTAGTTTATGAAAAAACCGCTTAATTTGAAAAACCCTTTAGTTTATGAAAAAACCGCTTAATTTGAAAGACCCTTATGAATACAGAACTCATAAACTGTGAAAATATGTTTCCAGGAAACATTGAGATGATATTATCGTGTTCAGGAAATAACGTCGAAGAGAAGACGAACAGTTTTGGATTATTATGGTACATCACCATCCTGTCGTGTAGCTCATGACTGAGATCGTGACTCCCATGATAGTCTCTGAAAACTCCTCTCCATTCATCCCTGAACTTCGCGGCTCGATTTGCAATTATTAAGGGTAGTCCAGTTACATCTCTCACTTGGTCAGTTTAACGCATTGGCATTCTTCGTCTTGTGTGTCGTGCCTACACGCTTTTAGTAACCGCAAAACCTTTCCAATACAAAATATAACAATATCTGCAATATCGATGAGGGAACAAATAGTTATTTTAACAAGGAGATCAAGTAGAATTAATTTGAACAATTGTAAAATCAGTAATTGGGTGTCTCCTCTTCTAGACCACACCAGCAAATCGGGATATCATGAACTCAACTTTTCGCTTAATGCGAATTAATCGGACAATGACCTGTTAACATTCTTGAGATGCTGAATTTAAATCTCGAGCAAAATCTTTTTCTGCAGAAATTAGCTTTCTGTTCTCAAAAGTCCGATTATACTGACGTGCCATATTATATTTCACTTATAGAAAACGATCCGAAATTGATATTTCCAAGATTTTTGGTTTTATTCCTGAAGTTGTTCTGAATTCCTGAAGTCTTTGTTTTCAAGACTAAATTTAACCATGAAAAATTATGCACCTTAAAAAAAGGTACCAACGGCATCTACAACCCAACTAGGTAATTGAGGGCAGTGTAGTTCAATTCTAACAATATAATGAAATCAACATACATTTTTCCTATACCTTTACATACATACCATAAGACCGTATTCCTGCTTGGGATAGGAAAGGGTACAGAGCGCCAGACATTCCTATCTCGACATACATATTTCGTCTCTTCCACGTCTACATACATCTACACCTTCTTATATAGCTCCTATAATTTCTCTAACTTCTTACGTTTCCTTCTTTCAAAACACCATTCACTTGATCCAACCATATTTTCCTTCGTATTCCTTTACCACGCCTTCCACTCACATTTACACTATGTATTTGTTTTATTATAATTTCCTCATTCATTCGTCCCTCAGAGTGTTCTTCTTGATTCTACTTAATACATCAGCCTTAATTTTATATTCACCCTTCATCACATCATTGAGAATTGTCATATGCTTTCATCTTATGTATTTTTAAGTGCACGCCTTTCTACATAATTTATTCGGTTTTTCAGTTTCCTTTCAGTTTTTTCCACGTCCACATTTCCTTCCCATACATTCAAGTTAGGGCTAAAAAAGTATTGTGGATTATCACATTTCTTCATTCATTTGTTCCACATGCCCAAACCATCTCAAAATGCTTTTCTTCATCTTACTTAACACATCAGCATTTAGTTCACACGCATTCCTTATTACTTCGTTCCGTATTTATTTTTGCTACATTCAGACCTAGTTATTGTTTACTTGTTAATACGTAGAATAAACCTTCATTCTTGAAAAATAAAATAGAAATACGTAAGAACAATTATTTTCCACCAATGAGAAATCAGCTACGTCGATATTATATCGCCGATTCCCCCAATTATCATCCACTTGACACCCTCCCTACATACCACCCTCATCCGCGCCATACGAGGGAGTAGACTACAGCTCAAGATAATTGGAGGCTGCGTTGTGTTGGTAAACAGAGAACATCAGGCCTACCACTGTACGAGTATACCGAAGATCCGATTATTACAGACAAATTCTATTCAAATGGAAACCATTTGCTTTGTTACGTTTCGATTTCATAGTAAAAATAATAAAAAAGATGCTCGATTTTTAATAAATTGTGTTTTTTACTTTGATAAATTGTTCTATGTTTTTATAAATAGTAAACGAAATGATTGAAATAATCTGATCTTTTTTTCTTTCATATAGTTCCTTTCAACATATAGGTATGCTGATTCGAACATAATGAAGAGCATCACGCGGAGACAATGTTGTATTCAGCCCCAGTAATCGAGCTTTGGGATTTGAACGACCGAAGTAGGCACTGAACTCGCGTTGCATCGTTGAGTGTGTTGGTTAACACCACCGCACGTGACAGTCGGATTAGTACGAGTACTTGGCGCGTGTGAGTCAAGTTACCAGAGTAACCTTTTTTACCGGTCTGAGATCATTCGCTTTGTTTCCTTTGTTGAGTACCCCCGGTGAAAGTCAAGTGAATGGTTGAAGTAAAATAGGCACTAAGTACCAAAAAAAAAAAAAAAAAACTAAGTATGCAGTTTCGGATACAATGGATAATGGGGCGTGGAAAATAATTTATATATTTTTTTTTTTAAGTCTAAATATCTTCAATAACCAGACCAATTTTCATAATAGCCCTCTACTTAATATGTTGTTCCCAATTTAAAATCCTCCCCTGTCTTAAAGATTCACATTCACTTTCACATATTTTTTCCACGCCCCATTCACCATTGTATTACATCTCTCCCCACTTCACTCCCCAACCTCACCTCTTTTATATTATGTTATTTACACTTGTACAGAATATATTTTGGCAACTTAGTTTATATTCACCTGACGAAGAAGACGGTGGTCTTCGAAACTAGTTGTGAACCTAAATTAAACCTGTGATGAACACAAAAATATAAAATAAGTTTTTTATTTTACTTATTTTTTTCCTTTTATGAAAAAATGGCACCACAAAGTGAAACTATAGTCTTTTCGAAGACTCATAAAAGAAACTGGAAATATTTAATAATATAGAATTTAACTGAAATGAAACTCAGAATAGAGTATATATCTTAACAGAAAACTTCATATTAACTATTACGAATAACAACCAAATTAATTTATGTGAATCCTGTATAGCCAGCTTCACAATCACATTCAACTTTATTTACGTTTTAGAAACCCCATCTCTGCATGTTCACCTCGTGTCTAGCCACCCTAACTCGGAGTATATTCAGTTATCCAAGTAAGCCAACGCAGTTGGTCTCCAGGTGCAATCATTTTCTGTTTACTTCAGAAAACATGCTTTATTCGCAGGAATCAGTTCTTGCGCTTTCTTCATGAAACTATTCCTGTATTTTAATCTCGATATTTATGTCTGGCGACAACGAGTATTTAATGAGTGTCTTGGACTTGTTTTAGTCCATCTATAGTATACCAGCTGTACCGGACGGGGTACAAATGAACTGTATCTAGGCACGTTGGTTGCCGCGTCGCGCTCAGAGAATCGAGAGATCCAGAAGAAGAAGGTAGCGGAGTGGAGAGATTCCTCTCAGGCAGGTCGAAGCAGGTAGCGGGTCTCAAGTAAAACACGGTATAGTCGGCAGTACTGAGAATATAATTTCGCAAACAGGGGGCCCTCTATATTAATGGTCAGTCGGCCGTCAAAATCGCTCATTACCCGCGAAATACAACAACTTTCGGGGTTTTGAGCGGTGCTTATGCCGACCGGGCCCCGACCTACTCCGACGCATCGCCCGCACGTCACTTATTTCCATTGCGGTCGCGAACGCAATCGTAGTCAAACAAACATACATTTTACCAGAGTATTACATTTACAAGAACATTTTAAATACATTCCCCAAGTTTATATTTCAATTTAATATATTTACAGATCTACACATCATTGTCTTTTCATTATACCACATACAAGGGTGACTGCACACGTCTCACTACACGTCCGATACATCAGCTGCAACACTTCTACGGATCTCAGGTAGAGTGATATCGATTAATACGTACATTTTTTTTCTCCACCACTAATGTTTTAAAGCATTTTATTATTATCCTCTCGGTTCCGTTCATGACGACATCAACCTGTCGAGCATGTGAGGAGCCACTCCAGACAGAGCAGCATATTACGATGCTGACCCGCAAAGTGCATTAGCTAACACCATAAATGTATGTGGTTGTGCTCCCATCACATACCAGTGAGATTTGAAAAAATATTATTTCAAGCACTCGCTTTATTTTTTATACTGATGCAGTGATGTTTGAAAGATAAAAAGCGAACGGTCTAACAATATTTCCAGTCATCGAGATTCTTCGCGACGTTCCAAAATCTTATAAAAAGTTTGTTGTCATTCTATTTTTCTTTGACGAGTTGGCGTTTTTGAAAGATGTCATTTGATATTGAAAGTATCTTTGCGAGGGTTTCAGCCACATGAATGTGGTAGAGAAAAACGTTTAGATTATGTTTCACTAGATTGTTTTGTAGAGGAAACCTTTAAAGAATTCTGTTTTTAACTCAAAATTTATTTAGACGTTTAAATAGGCCATGTGTAATAATAACTCTCCACATTTGGTTTGTCAATCATTTTAAATAATTGAAGTAAGATTATTTTTCTTTGCAGCTAATTAAAGATGAACTAAAAAAAATATATAATGGAAAAGTACACACCACAACAATAAACCCTGATCATCTTGCTGTATGCGAGAAATTCAATATTTGCTATAGAAAAAAGTGATATAATGGAAAAGTGCACACTACAACAATGAGTCCTGATCATCTTGCTGTATGTCAGAAATTCAATATTTGCTATAGTACAAAGTGATATAATGGAAAAGTACACACTACAACAGTGCTTCCCAATTACTTTCACGTAACGGCCCCCTAAATCTGAAGTAATTAATCCCCCCCCCCCCAAAAAAAAACATTTTTTTTATAGTTGAAGATTTATTTGGCAATAATTATTACGAGTACAATTAAAATACACATATTTATAATCAACACAAAATTATAGGAACTTGCTTAAAAACTTTTTTTTTAAATAAAAACTATACTTACATGAACCAATTTAATACTCACCTGAATATTTGTACTTTGTACTGAATATTTTCGCGACCCCCACGAGAAATCCCGCGGCCCCCAATTTGGGAAGCACTGCACTACAACAATGAGTCCTGATCATCTTGCTGTATGTCAGAAATTCAATATTTGCTATAGTACAAAGTTATATAATGGAAAAGTATACACCACAACAATGAGTCATGATCATCTAGCTGTATATGATATAAGAAATTCAATATTTGCTATATAAAAAAGTTATATAAAATAAAAGTACACACCACAACAATGAGTCCTGATCATAGCTGTGTACCACAAATTAAATATTTGCTATAGAAAAAGCATTCCATATTAGCAAAATGCTAACCCTACTTCATCAATTACTCAAACAATGCGGCATCTACTCGTATGTTAATAGGTGTATTGGTTTCATGGGGATATTTATTGTGTTTTCAGTTCCCTAGAATCGGCAATGTTGTTTATTTACAGACCGACTATCATCAAAATAAGTTTCACCCATCATCATCAGTTTTGACAAAAAAAAACTCTTCATCAATCTGACATACTGGTATGTAGGTTCGGATCACCTTATCTCTGGTTGATCCGGACACCTCAAAACGAGCGACCAGACGCCAAACTGTTAGAGAAGTTTTTTGGAGTGTAGTAAGTATTAGCTGAGTGGTAAGTATTAGCGGAGCGTAGTAAGTATTAGCTGAGTGGTAAGTATTAGTGGAGCGTGGTAAGTATTAGCTGAGTGGTAAGTATTAGTGGAGCGTGGTAAGTATTAGCTGAGTGGTAAGTATTAGCGGAGTGTGGTAAGTATTAGCTAAATGGTAAGTATTAGCGGAGTGTGGTAAGTATTAGCTGAGTGGTAAGTATTAGCGGAGTGTGGTAAGTATTAGCTGAGTGGTAAGTATCAGCGAACTGTGGTAAGTAAGTATTGGGTAAATATATTGTAACGGAAATTGTCTGTGCGTAACAATGATTTAATTATTATTTCTGGCATACAGAACAATGCTTTGAACTATTTACGGTGTGCACCTTTCCATTATAAAACTATTTGAGTTAATCTTTAATCATTTGTAAATAACTTGTTTCTACTTAAATTTAAAAAGTTGTAGGGAATTCCGCTAATTGTGGTATTTTCTTAGTAAACGGAAGAGTTACGAGGGATATCGAAAGGCGTGAAGCAATACAAAAAAAATCAATGGGGCTGCAAGACATTTATACTCTAATCGGATAGTATTAAAATCTACTAAGGTGATAGTCTACAGTACTTTAGTACTAACCTTAATATGTGGGAATGAAACGTGAAAGTGGAACAAGAGTTATAAAAGGTCGAATAAATGCTGTAGAAATGTGTGCACTGAGAAAAATACACGAGGAAACAATGTATGACAGAATACGGAATGAAATCATTCGAGATGAATCTGAACTTAAGGCTGATGTGTTAAGTAAAATGAAAAAGAGATGATGATGCTTTTGGACACGTGAAACGAATGAATGAAGAAATATTGACAACACAAATATACATATATTGTTTATAGGCATTAACGTTGTGGAGGTTTAAAGACATTGTAATTTATTTTATCAAACACTGTTTATTCCACTTTTTTCCAAAACAAAGTGGAATAAACAGTGTTTGATAAAATAAATTACAACAAATATACATTATAAATGTAAATGTAAGTCGTGGAAGAGGAAGACCAAAGAAGGTATGGTTGAATTAAGTCAATGGTATTTTGAAAAAAGAAAATGTAATAAAAATAATAGAAGCTACATTAGAAGGTGCATAAGGTAGGAAAGTCTGACACTGTCATCTCTACTTACTCCAACAGGAAAACAGCGGGATAGTTTGAATGTATGTATAGGGAAACCAAATGGAGTAAGTAACCTGTTATCACATACCCTATGGTGGATATAGCATATTTGATATCAAGAAGCAGCAAAATTCCTTATTTAAAATCATTACAATCACGAAGTGTTTCAATGTTGCCTCAATTTAAAATGGATTACAGTTATTTGTTTTTATTGTCGAAACGAGTTGAACCGGTAATTTTTAGGTCTCCTTATTAATAATAAAAAAGCATTTCCAGTGGCCCACGTCGCTGACAACGTATCGAGATCTCACTCACAATCTGAGTATTGATAAACGACTTGGTTTCTCGCCAATCAAATCTGTTGTGTTTCAGATTGAAATATCCTCCAGAGTGGAAATCTATCCTAACCGACAAAATATGAAGGTGATACCATAATTTTAATACGAAACTATACGAAGTCATAATCATCGCTTTTGCATCTTCCCATTTATTTATGGTACGAATATGCGTAACGAGCCGCATTTCTTCAACGATTTGGTTGATGATATCGTTTCATCGTTTGTCAGGACGACATATTCGAATCACATAGACTTCCTTTCCCAGTGTCTGGTATGCAGGTTTCCTTTGTATACGTTTATACCGCTAAAGGCTGGCTTCTCTCTAAATTTCAGAGAAATCGGATATTTTTTTAGGATACCTTCATCATTTTCTACTGAGTGATTATTATATAACTATACTAAGTGATAATATTAATATTAAACGTTGCTACTTCGGCCTGTCACGCTTATTTATCTAAAATTGTCTTTCTGCGCAATAACCTCCATAAAATTTACAAAGAAAATGTAATATAAAACATTTTGCCCTGGAGGCTTATAAGAGTAAATCCAAACGACATTTTCGTTATAAGAACAGGCTTCCGAAGCATCATCTGTCTCATGACTAATCAACCAACAGTTTTGAGTGAATGTGATTAAATGCAAGTAGCCTGAATGAGTGGACATGCACGCGGATAGACGTATTAAAATAATCAGTTATAATTTTTTTATTCTAGTTATAAGTTAGTATGTAAGTGTTAACTATTTCTAGGAAATTTAATATTAATATAAATAAAAATAACATGTAGGAAATTAAAATTATGTAAGCTTATACTTATGATATAGAAATTAGATTAGTTCTTAAGTGTTTAAGTTATAAATTTGTATATAGGTATAACCTTTAGCAAATGTTTGATTACATTATTAAATAATAATAATAAAAAAAAAACAATTATTGCCAATTGACTAATTGGGCTCCTTTGAAAGTTTTTGCTTACTTTTATTTACTACATGATTTCTTAAGATTTAGCTTAAAATAAATATTGATGCAAAACTTTCGCTTCATGGTAGACTGATTGTTGTCAATAAATATATAACTTTTTTATAGTAAAATTCTACAAATATTATAAAATAATTAAACATTTTTTTCAAAATATTGCTAAATATGCAGTGTAAACTATAATAATGTAACATATTTCATGTATTATGTCACCATTCTCGAAACACTAGAAAATTATTTTTATTTGTTTATTGAATGAGATAACTTATGAATGTACTCGTATAATGTTGAAGGCAGGGTAGCTCTCCACTGGATATTTAAGATAATAATCGAAGTCCATCCATTAATGATTCGAAGTAATTAATTACAGATTCAATCTGTGTGTCGGCCGAGTTCTGTACAATATTAAATGCTATTAAGATTACAAAAGATACCGCACGACACGTCGGTTCGGTTCGTAACTTATCGGTCAGGGGTTGTAAACTTGGAAATAAAGAGATGAGAACTATTTTAAAATTAAGTAAATTCAAATAAAAACTATGATTTCATTTCATTCCAATCATGTTAAAAACACCAGATATATACCCTATTAGTCCCGAGAAATAGACGTCAAATTTACATACCGTATATACTCGTATATATTGTATTAAAATTGAACTATCTCGCCGCCCCCTCTAACCTCAGCGTCTATCCGATCACAGACTTGCACTACGCTCAAACAGCGATTGTTTATTGGCCTTCCCAATTCACCGTTCTTTTTTTTACGTCGTCCTTCACTGTCCATGCAGTGAGACTCTGGAACCAGTTATAATCCAATGTTAGACGCGCTCCGTCCTTGGCATGCTTTAAGAAGTGAATAAAAAAAACTTGTACCTGCCTGTATACCTACCTAAATGAATTGTCAAAAATAACGAGTGAATTATTAAAACATAAATAAATAAAATTAATTATTGTTGATACATACAGGGTCATTGACCGATCAAGTATTCATAGATAGTTACACGTCAAGAACGGCGACAATGTTTACTATTTTTATAGTACCCGCGATTTGTCCAGTCATCTCCAAATGTAAATAATTATCCTACCTCCCGTCCATGTGATAGAGCGAGGCAGATATATATATAACCCATGTATTCACTCACTGGTATAAATTGTCTGCACTATGCGAAATAAATATACATTTTATTGTCATCCATTCAACTGTCAAGACTGTGTTATTTATTTACCTGCTGTCCGCTTATCGAAATATATCCGCATTCCTGAGTCTATAAATAAACCGATATTGATCAAGATCATCATGGCTTATAGAAATAAGCACTCCGCTATATTGATGATTCTGTACGAGAATTAACGCAGAATCAACTTAAACGAAGAGAGCGATGTCGCTATCAAAATCATCAGCACGTCCTAATAAGACACACGCTACACTGATAGCGACCATCGTTATATTGGTGACCCCGAAAGAAAACCGAACACGTACATCGACGAACTACACCATCGTTATATTGGTGACCCCGAAAGAAAACAGAACACGTACATCGACGAACTCGACCATCGTTACAGTGGTAACCCCGACGACGAACAAGAACATCGTTACATTGGCGAGCCCGACGACGAACAAGAACATCGTTACATTGGCGAGCCCGACGACGAACAAGAACATCGTTACATTGGCGAGCCCGGCGACGAACTACACCACCGTTACATTGGTGAACCCGAACGAAAATCGAACATCGCTACATTGAGCCCGCACGAAAACTGAACCCGCACGAAAACTGAACCCGCACGAAAACTGAACCCGCACGAAAACCGAACCGCACGAAAACTGAACATCGCTACGAATACATACCTCGACTATATCGAATATCGCCGACTCGACAGCAATGTCAAAACAATTGCAACTCGACACCATCATCAGCAGCAACGCGATGAGCATCATGAACAATTTCGTCAACGAGATTTTCGAACGCACCGCCGCCAACGCCAACCGCCTCGCTCACTACAACAAGATGATCATCATCACCAGCAGAGAGATCCAGACCACCGTCAAGATTCTACTCCCCGGCGAACTGGCCAGGCACGCCATCAACAAGGACAGCAGAGCCGTCACTCAGATACAACACTACATCTGATTTGGACGAGCCCGACGTCAGCTCACGTGAGGTCAGTCCTGGCGATCAGCCACACGATTTACAGGATTGCCTCCCTCGACGAACTACTGACCGACAAAACGCTGGAGCAGACAAGCATCGCCACAACGTCGCTACAATTACGCTACAACCACGATACAACCACGCTACAACCACGCTGCAGCAACGAGCACCGCAGACTCCATCATCATCATCAAGCACCTGCAGATCAACCGTCCACCGCGGACGCCATCTGCAACTTGATCTCCGCCATCATCATCATCATCAAGCCACCGCAGATCAACCTTCCACATCGGATGCCATCTGCAACTTGATCTACATCATCACTATCACCATAAAGCCACCGCAGATCAACCTTCCACATCGGAAGCCATCTGCAACTTGATCTACATCACTATCATCATCATCAAGCCACCGCAGATCAACCCTCCTCATCGGATGCCATCTGCAACTTGATCTACACCATCTCCACCATCATCAAGCAATTGCAGATCCACCTTCCACCGCGGACGCCATCTGCAGCTTGATCCACACAACCAAGCATCGACGATCAGCGCAACAACCAACCAAGCACCGCAGACAATCCAAAATTTAGTGACAGACGACCAAGCCTACCGCTGTTCCCGCATCACCCATCTGACCGACAGATCTGGGAAAAAACGCCACGCGCTGTCGTTGTCCACGTACCTACTTCGACACAGGGAACGGACAACCAGCCCGACGTCAGATGCACCCGAACCTATCGTTCACGCAAGGCACGCGCCCTCTGCGTTCACTAGGAAGGGAGCTATGTACCTGCCTGTATACCTACCTAAATGAATTGTCAAAAATAACGAGTGAATTATTAAAACATAAATAAATAAAATTAATTATTGTTGATACATACAGGGTCATTGACCGATCAAGTATTCATAGATAGTTACACGTCAAGAACGGCGACAATGTTTACTATTTTTATAGTACCCGCGATTTGTCCAGTCATCTCCAAATGTAAATAATTATCCTACCTCCCGTCCATGTGATAGAGCGAGGCAGATATATATATAACCCATGTATTCACTCACTGGTATAAATTGTCTGCACTATACGAAATAAATATACATTTTATTGTCATCCATTCAACTGTCAAGACTGTGTTATTTATTTACCTGCTGTCCGCTTATCGAAATATATCCGCATTCCTGAGTCTATAAATAAACCGATATTGATCAAGATCATCATGGCTTATAGAAATAAGCACTCCGCTATATTGATGATTCTGTACGAGAATTAACGCAGAATCAACTTAAACGAAGAGAGCGATGTCGCTATCAAAATCATCAGCACGTCCTAATAAGACACACGCTACACTGATAGCGACCATCGTTATAAACTCTTCATTTTTAGTCAGTAATATAACGTGTTTCATTCCTGTTTTTTCCCTCTCCACCTTCCGTTTCATTTACTTTGATTGGTGATATCTCACTTTTACTTTAATGTGTTTATGTCCATAAATTTCATAAATATGAATTATCTTTTGAATATTTTTGCGACCGTGTAACTTGCTTTATTTACTTTTGTCTGGTTGATTGCCGCCTGGCAATAAGCCCACCACATTGTTTAATCAATTAAGTGTTAATAAATATAAAAATAAAAAGTAAATTGTGATGGAATTGGAACTTGCTTTCTTCAAGTCTTCTTCCAACAACCTAACGAAATGTGAAAATCATCAGAGCGATATTCATTGAATGTCACCACACATGCATAGTGGTGGATGCTCGGCGCCAATCCTCCATCCGAGGAGATTCCCTTTTAATCTACTTACGTGGGTGCGCAGACGATTAAAACATCTCCACATGGCCCATGGCAGGTGGTTACTCCAACGATGTAACCATGACCTCAACTTTTCATTTCTGGCTCTCTTAGAATCAAAACGCTCACATTGCGTAGACCCTTCAAGGGGATGGCCATAAAACACTTCCATAACCTTAGTTTTGGCTATGCCGGCATACACAAGGTGTTAGGGATCATTGAAGAAATTGTTGATATTAAATTTTTGGCTATTCCTGAAGGTGTGCACAATATTCCACTGTATTTATAGTATATTTCTTGATTAGTTGTAGACGATAACTGTGTATTTTTCAAATTTTAATATGTTTATTTTATTATTATTCCGACGTTGTATTTAATGAATTTATAATTTTAATATGTTTATTTTATTATTATTCCGACGTTGTATTTAATTAATTTATAATTTTAATATGTTTATTTTATTATTATTCCGACGTTGTATTTAATGAATTTATAATTTTAATATGTTTATTTTATTATTATTCCGACGTTGTATTTAATGAATTTATAATTTTAATATGTTTATTTTATTATTATTCCGACGTTGTATTTAATGAATTTATAATCGTGACTTTTGATTAACTTTTCGTTTTCTCCATTAATTCAAGTTTAATTGGATCGATCTTTGTCTGCCTCAAAGTGTTGGAGATATTAGTATCGTGTGACGCTTTAGGTAGCATTTAAAGGTTAGGGATTTTTTTTAATTAATGATTATATAATATATGAACACTAACATACACACGTATATCACACTCCACCTAAAGTTGAACGTGTTACTATCCCATATCGGAAGAACTACAAAGGTCTTTGCAGTTCGTTTTCTAATAGTAAGTTTTCTGCGGTTTTATTTTTATCAAATATGTTTTTTTTCAATATTTCTAAAAAAATGGCGCAGTTCGCACCTTTATATACTTTGATTTAACTATTTTTTTTAATATGTCAGTAGTAGTGGGTTCAAAACCCAAGTGTGAGTTTCTTCGGTCGGCTCTCTAAGCGGCATTTTATAAATTGTTATTTTACGACTATGAATATTATTAAGACGTTTGCAATTTATACACCTGAATGCATAATGATAACACAAGAACTGAGCATATGCTTTGTCAAATAGATTTATGCAGGATAAAACAATCTATTACTTTTAATGTCTGAATCTACTATTTTAAGTTACCAAATAATTTGTTGCCAAAGTATACTGTAAAAGGTTTGATGTATTGTAGAGAAAGGATGTCGATATTTACCCCCTGTTCGGCTTCTTATCCATCGTACTGCGATCAAAATATGTATTAGGAGGAGTGACAATTTTTCATTATAAAAAATCACAAAAACTCAGTTCAAAATATTTTTGTCATTTCACGGAAAGTTTCCAAGTGAGAAATTTCTTGATAAAAGGTTCAATGTTATATTCCATTTACATTTCAGTTCTATACATTTTTGCAAATTTTCCGTGAAATTTATTTCTATAAAGGAAAATTCATTAATATGTCATTGAAAAAGAGTGCTAAACTATTTTACTAGATTAAAACTCTTTTACTTTTAGGTATCATCCAGAATCGAAACCGAAACCTCCGGACGTAAGTCAAGCGTCGTATCAAACAGGGTACGGATATCATATTATCCACTATGCACCCTTGAGATCTTCCGAAACCCCCGGACATACTAGGTTAGTCAAAAAGTTTAAGCGGAAATGAAAATACATTTTCTTTTGGGGGAAATCACTTTTATTGCTCAGTATAGTCTCCCATAAGATCAATACACTTGGTCCAACGATCTTCCAACTTTGTTGTCCCATCACGGAAGTGACTTTCTGGAAGGCCTGCAAAATACTCCTCTACGACGGCTATAACCTCTTCGTTTGATGAAAAATGCTTTCCACGAAGGAATTTTTTGAGGTGTGAGAACAGCCAGAAGTCAGAGGGAGCTAAATCTGGCGAATAGGGTGGATGCTGCAACAATTCGTACCCCAATTCACTGATTTTCGCGATGGTTTTTTGAGCTGTGTGAGCAGGTGCATTGTCTTGATGAAAAATGATTTTTTTCTTCTGCAAACCGGGTCTTTTTTCACAAATTTTTTCATCCAACTGGTCCAAAAGGTCACAATAATAATCAGAGTTGATTGTCTTACCAGTTTGGAGATAATCTATCAATAAAATTCCTTTTGCATCCCAAAAAACTGACGCTAACACCTTGGCCGATTTCTGGACACGAACTCGCTTCGGAGCCAAAGTGCTTGGTTCACACCACTCCTTAGCCTCTTGTTTTGATTCAGGATCATGGTGGTAGACCCAAGTATCATCCATAGTGATGAATCGACGCAGAAAATCCTTTTTATTCTTTCGAAATTGCTCCAAATGTTGCTCAGAAAGTTGCATTCGAACGTGTTTTTGTTGCATTGTTAGCAAATGCGGCACCCATTGTGCACACAGTTTTTTGAAACCCAAAACTTCAGCCAAAATATGCCATGTTGTTCCATGTGAGATACCTATGGTGTCAGCTATCACATCCATAGTCGATCGATGATCTTCCAAAACCATATCCTGTATTTTCGCTATGATTTCTGGTGTTGATGCACTTTTTGGACGTCCTGAGCGTGGATCGTCTTCAACGCTTGTACGGCCACGCTTAAACTCCAAAACCCATCGGTGAACGGTTGGAAATGAAGGAGAAGACTTCTTTAATACTTTCACCATCTTTGCATGGATTTCAGTAGCCGATAAACCTTCCAAAACAAAGAATTTAATCACTGCACGATATTCGGATTTTTCCATTGTTAAAAAATACACTGACACGTCAACTTCAAATGGCTTTTAAACAAAGAATGAATTGACAGATCGAAATGAAATTTTGAGTACGTTCTTATGAAAGATGAAATATTAAAATGGCGTAGAAATTTTGGTTTTTCTATTGCTCCATAGATGTCGCTTTCAAAACTTTTTGACTAACTAGTAAGTTAAAATCAGGCTATATTTACTTATTAAATTAAATAAATAAACAAACAAACCCGCAGCTTATAGATAATGCAATGGTTATCTATAGTCGCTTTCAAAACTTTTTGACTAACCTAGTAAGTCAAGCGTCGTATCAGACAGGGCACGGATGCCGTCTTATTCTCACTTGAGATCTTCCGAAACCCCCGGACATAAGTCAAGCGTCGTATCAGACAGGGCACGGATGCCGTCTTATGCACTATATTCTCCCTTGAGATTTTCCGTTATACCACCAGATTTCGATAAAAAAAATCTCATTTAGAAAAACTCTTAAACCCTTTTTATGAGTAAATTTAAAATCTTTGATAACAATAAATAATCATTAACATGCTTCTTGACTTTAGAACCATGATCAAAGATGTTGAAATCTCAGTTAAAACTAAAATAAACCGTTATAAAATAGTTATCAAAGCATTTAACCACTGTTGACAGAGGATGATCAGTAATGCACATAATGCATTTGCCATATGGCAGTAAGCTCGCCAGGTTGTACTATACATATATACAATGAAAGTGTAATAGAATACAATACAATACAATGTATCCAGTTTCTCTGAATTAACCCATACATCGCACACAAGATTTACCAAACACTTGTTTTCTTATGTCCTCATTTCTTTTAAGTTTTCCAGATATTTCCCACAACGTTCTGAATTTCACTTATAATTTTGATTACGTTTAATTGATACTTATGAACCAATAAAAAAAACCATTACTCAAAAAAGCATCAATCTTGTAAAAAAAAACAGACGATCATTCATTGATAGACTATTTAATCCCTCCCATAACATAATTCTTTGCTCCAATGAGCTTCTCTAATTGATAAGATCGTGTCGTGTTTAAAAACCGATTCGGGCCGAGCTTCTTTCAGATTCGCCCAACAGCATCAGACAATTAAGGCGGAATCCGAACAAGACTGTTAATCTATAGAGATAAGGCCACTTCCTGCCGGAGCCCAGAGCCCAGAGCTCAGGGCCGGGAGATGGGAGACGGGAGACGCGGAGAAGAAGAATAAAAGATTAAGCTATTACAGAGCCGTGTTAGATGCTAACTCGAGGGCTTCCGGTTATGTTACGATAATTAGGAGATTCGGTATCGATTTCAGCAGCAGGGGTGCCACCAATATCACCCCAAACTTGAGAGTATTTAAGATTTTTTTATAAATAATTGAATTTAAGTATTCCTTTGAGTACCTGTTAATGCATGGAACATCTAATGGGTTTACTGCTAAACAGCATTTATTCGAAAAAAAAACAGCTTATCTTGATAGATTAAGTTGTTTTAATCCATGACCGATTTTACACAATCCATATGGTTTGTGTAAAATCGTTTAAATTTAAGAAAAAAAATACAAATAAATGGCTTATCCCTAAAAATTTATCTCTAAATCTACTCTGATTACAGTCCACAACAGTACAGTACAGTCTATGATGTATGGAAGTGAAACGTAGACGTGGAAAATGAAAGGAATCAAGTAAATGTTGTAGAAATGCGTGCACTAAGAAACCGTTAGTGACAATATTGAGAGAATACGGAACGAATCGATTAGAGATAAATATGAACTTAAGGCTAAGTAAGATTAACAAGAGCACTCTGTGATGGTTTGGGCATGTGGAACGAATGAAATGAGAAAAACTAACAAAACATACATACAGTGCATATGTGAGTGGGAGGCTAGGTAAAGGAAGACCAAGGAAAGTATGGTTGGATCAAACGAATGGTATTTTAAAAGAAGGAATGTTAGAAGTAACAGAAATCGTAGTAAATGCATAAGGTATATGGTTATGGAAGAGGTGATATATTTGTGTTGAAACAGTAAAGTGTGATGCGTTGTCCTCTCTGCCTACCCCAGTAGGAGAATTGAGTGATGGAATATATAAATCAGCATACCAAAATCATTTATATGTCTAAACCAAGTCAGTAAAATTGTGTTTTATTGTTTAATCTTTTTTTTTAAATACACATCTTACAAGACCATATAAATAACAAGTCGTTATGTTTTCTCAAATACCTCAAAACAGGTAACTTCAAGGTGGATCGTTTTGGAATATATGTACTACTCAAACTTTTCGAGATATGATCCATCTACTTCCATTTTCGTCTTCTTTCTATCTCTTTTCCATTGTGTGGGATCTGCTCTCTAGAACGTTATGGACCAGGCCTCGACTTACTCCTACCACCTGAATATCTTTTGGCACTCAATGCATCAATCTTTTAGTCGGAGACTCTATTTATTTTTATCACATTTCTCCCAAAAATCGACTTTTTATCAATTGGAATTAATCAAAATATTGAAAAAAAAATCGTTATTTTGACAACCCTTGATAGAAGCGATTCTTTTGATCTCATTTACTCGTAGATTTGAAATAAAATCTGTATCGAGGCAATGCACAGTGGCGGGGAGAAATCAAAATAAAAAATCAATGAAAACGTTTAATGACTATATTACATTATTAATTGGTACATTTCATTCCGCTCCTTTGAAATGGCAACGTTTTTTTCATTTAGCAAAAATAGATTTCTACCTTCATAAAAAGCAATAAAACATTCTTTACATTTTACGACTCTTTTCAGGGGTAACAAATTAATATTTTTATAAACTGATTTTAATATCGCATTTCTCTTACATAAATAACAAAAACTTTATAACAAAAGAACCTGCAAAGTGCCAACTATATCTAATTTGTATAGGAGACACTTGCATCTGCACTGTATTAGTATTTCTTCATTAATTCGTTCTATACGGCCAAACCATCTCGACGTACTATTATTAATCTTACTTAACACGTCATACTTTAGATCACATTCATGCCTTATCACTTCATTCCGTATTCTGCCAACATTGTCACTCCGTTTATCATTTCCAATGCACGCATTTCTAAAGCATTTATTCTGTTCCTCGCAGTCTTTTTCCACGTCTACGTTTCACTCCCATACTCGTACATTAAATTTGACAACAAAATACTGTTGTCAACTATTATCTTAGCAGATTTTGATACTGTCCGGTCCGAGTATATATGTTTTAGTACCCCATTGACTTTGTTTATTAACGCTACACGTCGTTCGAAATTCCTCTTAACATTTTCATAATCTAAGAATATACTACCCAAATAGCAGAATTCCTCAACTTGCTTGCAATATTTCAATCTTCGGTAAGTTGAATTAGGAAATAGTATATAGAAAAGACAAAAAAAACTTTGAAAAAAGAGTTCGGGATAACTAGATGTGTCTCAATAACAATAACTTTTTGGAGTTCGGTAACCACTTAATAAAAAAAACATTCGTTTGATATCGATCGTGGTTTGCGGATTCTGCACACAAGCTGGGATCGAAGCTGGACAACATAGAAATTCTCGAGATTAAAAAATGAATTAAGACTCAACATTATAAACGATCGAGTTCATTTCAATAATAGTCATTTTAGACATAATTTAGTTTAACTTAACCTGACGAGGAAGACGGAGTCCCTGAAACCGGTAGTGAACTCAAATAAAACAGGGGTGAATAAAAAATAAATGTTCAATTTATTTTATTAAAAATGTATAGGAAACAGCAATATACAATTATCTGATAAACTGTACATATTCCGATAGAGATATGATTAATAATATGTCAGTGACGTAGCGTGATAGTGATGGTGAGTTTAAATTCATCAATTTTAGTTTCACTTTTATAAGTATTTTAAAAATAAATATTATGCACAAGATACATTATCTGATCAGGGGAAAATAAATGGAAAACGAGACAGAGAAATATATGAGAAAGGTTTGGGTGCAACTGAGTTATGGGATGCAGTGAATAAGATTATCATAATGCTAGTAAACCTCCGATACGATACGGCACCTCCAGAAGAAGTGACGTAATATCGACAAGTCCTTAATATGGTGAAACAATCAGCACTAATTCTTAATTAAATGCGTCTGATATCAACATTACACTTTGGACAGTTTGATATACGAGTATGCAAACAAGAATCGATAGAAAATGTTGTAGAAATGCGTGCACTGGGAAGAATACATGGGATGGTTTATGTATGACAGAATACATAATGAATTGATTAGGTCTATTAACCTAACTAACCCTTAATGTCTACTAACTAATGTCTACTAAAAGTCTACTAACCCATAATGACATATGGGATAGAAGTGAGAGCCGATACCAACATGACAAAAAAACATTCTCAAAGTGACGGAAATGAGAACCCTACGCTCCATCGCAGGCAGAACTCTTAGAGATTGGCTCAGAAGTGAGACGATAAGGTCTGTCTGTGGTGTTGAAGACATAGTTAGTTGGGGAAGAAGCAGAAGGCGCTTCTGGAGGGATCATGTAGACCGCATGGAGGACACGAGACTTGCGAAAATTGTTAAGACTGAAAACCCTAGATGTCACACAGAAATAAGACGATGGGAGCACACTTGCATATTTTTTTTTAGGAAAAGATATGCCCAAAACTATAGATATCCCGAATATTAGGTGGAAAAAATCCTGCCATTCGAGGGGAGTAGCACAGCGCAGTTTCACTCGGGATTCGTATCCACAATTGTTGACGTTAAAAATATTACAAAAGAGAACAAGTAGAGTTTATGGACAGGAAGGTGATGGTTATGGTCATTAGAAAATATTTGATAAGATCTCCGAAAACAGGTTGTCTTCAAGTGTTTACTTAACTTTTCCCTTCCTGTGCTAAAAAAATCCGCGCATTCCGGTGCTGTGTACACATGTAAAAATGAGCTATTTAAAATCGAAAAAATAAGAATATGCATAGCCAATCGCTTAAATTAAATAAATTTGTAGCCAAAAGTGATAATAATGGAAATTTAATTGCTAAAAAAATGAAAAAAGCATCGACCGACGTTCACAAAATGGGCGAAGAGACCACATCAAACGAATGCCCGCGAGCGAACTGAGATTCATTTCTTGCGTTCCCATATACCGAAGTAGAGTGAGACGTGAATAGCGTCGCTTCTCACCCATAGCGTTTTTTTCGAATGAATATACCTACGTCCCACACTGGCACACGTTTGATTGTATTGGTGAATTTATTCCCGATTTTCACAAAATACGTCTGATGTGGCCGATAAGTGTGTATTATTATTAACATTATTTTTTTCATTCAATGCGTAAATGTATTACGGAGGAATACCTAAAATCTGAACCCAGTATTTATTATATTTATAGAGATATTAAAGTTTTTAGAAGCAATGTGTACTAGTTACACATCACAGGGAAAGAAGGGTTAAACTGCACATGCCACCTAATATCTACCACTAAGAAGCTGACAAAGATTGATCCAAACAAAAACGAATGTAAACTAAAATAAAAACATCAATTCGTAAACATTACGCAAAAATTATTTGAATGTTGCAATTACTAAATAAAAACGTTAAAATGACGAAAAATACTATTGTAGACTAAAACAGATCAAGAAACAGACTACAGTGAAACCCCGTTTTTACGTGCCCTGAATTCACGTTTTCCCGCTATTTGCGTTCAATTTTTACAATCCCGTTTTATTTTAGTACATTTAGTACCCGCTTTTACGTTTTTATTTCCCGAAATTTACGTTTGAAATATTTAAAATGCAAATCCATTTATAAACATATTTAATTAAATGCGCAACGATTTAAAATATTTGAAATGAATATTAGGAAGTATAAATATGTTTTTTCTATTTATAGACACATGTGCACCTGCAACGCTCATGGTCAAGGTTACACGAGTCGTGTAATACGATGTAATTGGTGGGAAATTTAGCGAATCAGAGGCAGGCAGATTGTATGATATATTTGGTCAATCTGTGCTTGTGTTTTAAACGTGTCGGTCGTGCACATACAATTTCAATTGTCAATTGTCTTGTATTTCGTATGTTAATTTACATTTTTTTCATTTCTTTTAATTTTTCGCTGAATCCCTTCAAATAATGTCTCAGCAAAAAAAAAAACATTATCGATTCAAGAGAAAAGGAAAATTCTCGAAAAACTGAATAAACACAAACACTATCGTTCACGTGTTTCGCTCGCGCGTGATTTAGGGATACCCATTACAACTTTGGCTACGAAAAAAAAAAAACGCGAATCGATTTTAAAAAGTTTTCCGATTTGCGTGATTATCTAAATAAAAAATAATTTTAAATTTTTTTTCTAGCCCCGAATCTACATTTTCCCTCCAATTACGTTTTTTTATCAGTCCCTTCAAAAACGTAAAAACGGGGTTTCACTGTATAATGGAATATTGTACACAGATTCAGCAATACCCAAATAGATAAAAAAAATACAATTAATACCAATTAACAAAAACGAAATTCTAACAGAGAAGAACAAATTTAATTACGTCTGACAGCGCCACAGCAACGCCAGAACGATTGGGATTTTCCTTAATTTTGCAGCGCTCTGTTGACGTCAGACTTTTTTATCTAAAATTCCAAACAATATATATAGCCAAAAAAATATTACAGTATTGTGGTTGTTAGTGAAGCGGACATGATAAAGTGTTGCTGGGAGACAATATAGTCGTTAGCCCCTATAATCGAGACGCCGGGTTAAGGGTAACTGGAGTAGAGAAGGAGCTCACAGTTCATCATCGGACGCGTTGGAAATACTACCGTATGTTGACAGACAAAAATACTCACTTACGTCTAGTCCATGCGAGTGTCGTTACCAGACGATTTTTTAAATCAGGCTTTATTGAATTCTTTTTTTAATGGGAACCATCGGTAATCGAACCCGAAACCCCCGGATCAAATATAAGCCTCTTATCAACTATACCGCGAAGGTCGTCATTAAAAATATAATTATAATACTCGTAGATACAGTACCCGGCGGTAAGTAATACACATCGGGCTTAAACTCAAAACGTACGAATGACAGAGACGACGCTTTACCAAACTGAAGTAAGTCGATTATGGCCGAATGACAGAGACGACGCTCTACAAAGCCGAAGTAAGCCGATTATGGCCGAATGACAGAGACGACGCTCTACAAAGCCGAAGTTAGCTGATTATTGCCGACAGGATCTTTCTTAAAAAAAGAGACTATCGGCTAACTTCAACATGTATGTCTCGTATATTGCTATTTAATAACAATAAATGCATGACGAGTTGTATAAATGTGGAGGGGGTGAAAAATTATTTATATATTTTATTAATATAATACTTTCTTAAATCTAGATTGTAATACGTAGGCGTTATTGCCAAGTTGCAATATCTTCCAATCAACTATTGTGGTGTGTATGATATGTATAAAAAAGTATGCAGATTTGTTCTTTCTGCCTACTCCAAAAGGAATATGGCTTGATTACATAAAGAAAGTGTTATACATGATTCGCTCGGGCGTTGTTAGCTGCTAGGCGTGATTTGTTTAATAATAGTGAGTTCGAGTCCCGAGTTGGGGCGCTCTTGAAAAGAGTTTGCTCTCTAAACGGCGCTATATAAAATTGAATTGTGAATGAATGAATTAATTACATATAACACATGTATGAAGTAATGCTAAACTAACATATTTATTACACCACTTTCCCGAAAAAGTATATTTATTAAAGTTTAAAATTAAAATAAAGCAAATATTTTTTCGATAAGAACAGTAAATTTCTATTATATTTTTACCGCTGAGATAATTTTTTTTTCAATTTCCCGCATGAAAAATTAAAGAGGATTTAATTCCCGAGAGATTAACTGTACAAACTTGTTTTTTTTTTTTTTTTTTACAATTTCCTAAACTAAATGTCAAAGGTTAAATAATTTTATAAATACAACTTTATTTATAAAACCCCATATAAAGAAGTAATAATAATATTTAATGTTTTGTTATTTGTTCACCTCATCATAATCATTTTTTATTCGGGTTCTTTTTGCACATATACCTCAGTGAGATACAGGCAAAATCCTAGTTTACTGGGGACACGACAAATGAAAGGCAACAAACGCAGATGCATTAAAATTATGTCCAAATTAAATTGCCTGTTGTTTTTTTCGCAAATTATGTATATTTCTTGTCATGTGTATAATAAATAAAAAATTTAAAAAAATTAAAACCTCCAATTGAGAAAATATAGCCTTCCTTTGTATCGGCACTCACATTTGCACTTTATACTGGTTTCGTACTTTGTTACAATAATAAACGCTTTATATAGGGTCTTTCAAATTGAGCGGTTTTTTTAATTCTTGGATAAAACACAGATGGCGTCGCGAACTTGCCAGGGTCTTGTGACATTTGAGAAGTGTAATGTATGGCATTTATAAAAATGGAGTTGTATACAATACAACAACGCGTTCAAATTGTTGAATTATTTTATTTATTGTAATCTCCGGAAACGGTGATATTCATTGGCCACCAAGATCATGTCATCTGACACCGTTGGACTGTTTTCCCTGGAGTTACGTGAAAAACTAGATCTTCGAGAATGACTCCCAATCAATTCCTGAGCTAAAGGACGAAATTATTCGCATTATTGGTGAGTTAGAACCGCAATTATGCATAAATGTCATCTAAAATTTTGATAAAAGAGTGGACATTTGTGGAGCTGCAAAAGGTGGACATTTGGCGGATTTTATATTTTGTGTTTAAATGTCATACATTATACTTCAATGACCAATAAAATCAAATTTTGAAATCAAAGCCAATTGTGTGTTTTATTCAAGAATTTAAAAAAAATTTAATAAAAAAACCGCTCAATTTTGAAAGACCATTATACATTATTTACAGTTGAGGCATTAACATTGTGAAGGTTTCAAGACATTGTAATTTGTTTTTATCAAACACTGTTTATTCCACTTTTTATAACGGTATAAATCCTACCGGTTTCAAGGTTTTCACCATATCATCAGGGAAGCACAAACAAGCCTTGTTTGTGCTCACTGATGATGAGAAGAAAACCTTGAAATCGGTAGGGTTATACCGTTACACAAAGTGGAATAAACAGTGTTGGAATAAACAAATTATAATGTCTTTAAATCTCCACAGTGTTAATGCCTTAACTATAAATAATAATATTTAATGCATTTCTTTATGGATCAAGTATAGAGGTCAGTTCAAAATTGTTTTTTTTTTTTTTTTAAAGAATAGATAAATATGACCCAAGTTTACAGGAATCTTTATACCACAGAATACTAGGCAGAAAAAAATGCCTGTGGCATTCGAGGAGAGTAGCACAACGCGAAATAATAGTTTCAAAAGATATAGAATTATCGTTGTTTCATTTCACTTTCGTTGTAAGTAATTTTACTTGGAAGGACATAATCCTACGATACAGTTTCTTCCAATTCACCAGAACGATGTTAAAAGGCATGAACGTGAAAATACAGATTGACACCCCATTCTTTTACCATATAATATTGACTCAAGAGTTTTACCCACTAGGCCACGGAGATATTCATATAAACATTTGTAATTATTATTTTTTTAATATCGTATAAAAATATTTTCATGATAAAAATCTAGACAGTTATTATACTTTGCATACATACACACCATCACGCCGTTTCCTCGCTGAGAAGCATTTGATAAATATAATTTTAGTATAGAACCCCACAGAAAGAAGGAAAAATAGTATTCAATTTATTAAGGAAAGCATGCTGGTAATTTATAATTATTTTTTTAAATAATAGATATGACAGATGTATTAGATACCCTTATAATCCCGAAAATTAGATGGAAATATGCCTGTGTCAGGGATTAGAATTGCAATCTTCCGTACGGAAGTCTAGCGTATTACCACGTGGTCATACACCTCTATTAGAATGAGAAAACATCTGTAACTTAATTTTTAAGACACCCGTCTTCCGATACGTGGATTACGGATTTGATTGCAGTCAGTATACATTTTTTTATAAATTTGTCTGTTTTTTTCTTTATATTATTTATTCCACGTTAATATCTTTCTGTCGGGTTGTAAAAGATTGTATTGTATACAACGAAAATGCAATACAATACAATATTAAAAAAAAAAAAACAATATCCTATTTCCAATCTCGATTCAATCATATGAAATCAAATCCAAACATAATGAGTTGATTTTAAAACACCTTAGTCGATGATTTTTTTTGGCATATCTTATACACTAAGAAATCGAACTCAAATCCTCCGAATGGAAATCAAGAATTAAGTCAATATATGATATACTCGGCTCGATGAAATTTTTAGTGAGATATTGAATTAGTTTTTTTGTATTCCATTTATCAGGTCAAACGATAAGATAAGAACCAAGAATGGTAAAATACAAAACAAAACTTCTCTTTCCGTTTTTACTTTTTTTCATGTATTTTTATTTATAATTTTGATAACGTAACTCATATGAGAAAAAAATCTGTTGCCGAATACATTACAACCTGGCGGGTTTATTGTCATGTGACAATATTCTCCTACAAACCAGATGGATGTAAAAGAGGCCTAGAGTGACAACCAGACTGGAACAATTGAAAAAAAAAGGTGCTGACGACAATCGAACTTCCAACCCCCGAATAGAAAGACAGGTGTCTTATCAAATAAGCCACGGAGGTTGTATTTTTTCCAAGAAAATTTACAAATTCAACCTTTCAGATGTAATTTAAAAACGTTACTTTATACGAGAAGTCATCGAGGTGTCCTTGAAAAGCTCATTGACATTAAAGGCGTCAAAAATTAATATAAACGGGAACCGAACTTGCAGCCCCCGAATTAGAAAACAGGGCTGTCCTACCAAGTAAGCCACGGACATTGTCGAAGTTTGACCACTTAGAGACTTTTTATTCTTGCCTTTCCACCAACCGACAAATTATTAATTCTACCACAGAGTATAACAATTGCTTTCAAAAACCTTTATCATGTCAAAATTACAATTATTCGAGATAACTGAGTTTTAAATGTATGCCATATATAAAAATGTTATTAGGAGAACGAAAATCTAAAATAAGTAGTTTATATTTTTATCCCAAATTTTAATTTTACACTTAAATATATCTTTGCATAAAAAATTTTATTCTCATTTTCTACCACAATTTGAAATGTGTAATCAGAACCTCTTACTGAGTCTTTAATACTACCTCCATAATATCACATTTCTAAATATGACACTAAAGCATTAAAACTTGCAAAACCATATTATACCTTAAACCTATTTTATTTCTTTCGAGAGCTTAATTAAGAGATATGACGACAATTCAAGTGTCATTTACTTCTGTTAAAAATACGCATAAGCCATTTAACTAATTAAACTGTGGACTTCTTGCATCAAATACGCAATTAACACATACATGTATACCATTACGCCATTTCTCTGGTGGGGTAAGTAGAAAAGACAGATCATCAGAATTTCCTATCTCGACACACATCCTTTGCTTCTTTTAAATCCGTATACCTTCTCATAAAACTATTTTTCTGACTTTCTATGCAACCTTATTTCAAAATATAAACCACTTGATATTCTTTTACAATGCATTCCACTCACATTTGCTTTAATTATTTGTTTTGTTAGTTCGTTTATTCATTCTTCATGTCCAAACCATCTCAGAGTGATATTCACCTTACTCAACACATCAGCCTTAAGTTCACATTTTTCCCTAATTACTTCACACGATATCTTAAATGGAATTTAATGTCCGAAGATATTCAAAAATTATCAACTTAATAAGCCTATTGAACGTTTTTTCTTCAGCCTTCACGAATTCCAGATAAAGATTTTCTGAAAGGCTGATCAAAATTCCCAGTCATGTTAACTTGGCATATCTCAATAATTAAATTAACACTGTAACACGAATAGGAACTAAGATTACATTATTGATATCGACATTTTCAATTAATGTACGTTTTACTGATGCTCCTTTACAATTTGAGTTGTGAGTACTAACCATTGGGTCACAATAAAGTATTAACTCTAATTATATTTACAATGTAAAGGGATCCCACAAGGATCTAATAAGAGTCCTTAATTGGCTTAATATTTATATTGACAAGTAAAATTCAAATAAGATTAAGCGAATGATTCGTATACAATAGAAATACTTCTTTATATACACATATAACAACCATCAAATCATCATTATACCTGGGATTATAGTTTTTTGAACCATTTACCCTGATGAATCACACCTCCTTAAGATCTTCTGTATTCTGTTGTTTGATAAAATATCTTCGCTCTTCTTTTGTTGTTTATTTTCTCCAATAATCTCAATCGCTGCTTGATTTGATCAGATCTACCATATCTACCCCACAATTAATATTATAGGATTCTACATTATCTTGTATCCTCTATTTCTGGGTGTCTGTGTCTGAGATAAAACTTTAGAGACAAGACTTAAGATATTTCGGAGTATTTTTAATTTTAAACGTAACGTTTTGTCTCGTCTGATTTTTATAGTTTAATACTTATAATAAGATTATTGATAATAAATAAATAAATTAATTGGAACCATCCCATAACCCAACTTCTGTAAGCCAGTAGTGAAAGAGTTCATTATGATTGGTCACTCGGATGTGAACATATTTTTTCAATACTAATAGAGTTTAGGAGGATGGTGGCTGAACTGACCGTAGAAAGAGTGTTTCCTCTCCATCTACATAATTCTAAATCATTCACTGGCCTGCTGACACAATGGAACTGTGCACGAGATGAATATTTAAAAATAATTTGTGCTCATTAAATTCCTTAAAGTGTTCTATTGAAGAAAATACAAATTATGTGAAATGAACTAAAATCAATGTCTATATCAATAACATGAACAAATTAATGAAAAATTCCCTAATCGGTATGTTGCAAGTTATTCAATTCCAAATACTTATTCACCAATTACTAAAACGGATACAAAAACTGTTAGAAAAAAATGGTCACGATAAGTTAATGGGTCTATTTAAAGTGATGACCTGAAGGCTGGCGCAGGTGGATATTTCCCTGATCGTTTCCAGCAAATGGAATCACGACATTACCAAGAAGCCTCGTGGACGTTATTTGCCCATGAGCATTGCTTTAATTTAACTTCACTCACTTGCCAGCCTTTTCACCAAAGAAGACCTTTTGAACTCTTATACAAACTGTAATTAAAACGGCTACATAATATGAAATTCTGATAATACGAAGTACATCGAACATAATTTCGAAAAAAAAAGTTTTTTAAATAACCAACTCCTTTTTACATGAATACAGCCTTAAAAGGTTAACCTTATTCTTGATATGAATGTTTATAACTTATGTAAATGTATGTTAAATAGATAAATGGAACGGTTCCGGGTATATTAAGGATTATGGCAGGGGCACCCCCAATTAATTATTTATTCTGTTCATTATATGTATTTATTTTCATTTATTTGATTATTTATATTTTCGTTTCATTACAAATATCATTTTTCGTTTCGTTTCATTACAAATTCACCTTACTTGGTAGACCCGTGTTAGAGTGGAAATTTTATTTGCAAAGGTAAGAAAAAAAAACAAATCAATGAACGTCACATTAACAGTCACATAAACACTTAAATAGTGAGGTGACCAAAGATGTACAATAATCATAACAAACTTAATATAGGCATTTTTATGCTCTCTTCAAGTGATTTATTTCTCTGTTCGTTAATGAAAAAATGTAGAATATTTACGGAGCCAAATAAATATGGCTTTTCTGTCCATATGTGGTACTGATTCCCCAAATGATGAGGTGATTTTTTTATAGCTCTAGTGTTTACAAGCTGTTGCACTTCAGCAAGCTCACACTCTTAAGAGATCAAACCCAAAGTTCCGATGGCAAAAATAGCACAATGTTCTAAGACTAACGTCAAGTCTTATCTGCTGTAGTATTTCATAAACCAGAGTTTTATATAATGCTATTTTGTGTTGATTTTTTTCAAGCGGTATAAAAATTTAAGGTTCGCAGCAAACACGCTTCAGAAAAACATAAATTTAGATGTAAAACAGTGTAAGAGTAAAACCAGTCAATTTAGAAATAAAACCACCAGGAATCGACTCTGGGACACCCGCTTGCTCAGTGCGATAGTTAACCGTCAGACCACGGCCGCCGACTTTTAAAACCAATTATGAATGCAAAGCATGAATGAAGACCATTTTCACGCTGGAACAACTTCCTGCTGTTGTAAGAATCAACGATCAATATCGGGGCACAGTGGATGGATTATACCTAGAGAATCATAATTACCTGATTCTGAACTGTCCTGGAGGATTTGGAAATCTCTCAACAGCTTCCGAACCTGAATTGGAAGGACCAAGGAGAACATAGAAAATGGACAACATTGTTATCCTTAATGGATCGACTCTCTGTACTTGCGATGAGGAATAGTCCATGCGACACTTCGTGGAGTGCCTGAAGAGTAAGGTGTCTTGCACGGAAGAGGGTTTTAATCGTGTAGTCCCCAGAACTATTCTGATCGCATAATTCAGAGCGTAAATATTATATATTAGTTCCTTTAATACAATAATAAGAATAATACATTACTTGAAAAATTAATTCATAAAAAAAATCAAGAAATATATTAATTTTTTATTGTAAAATATTAATTTTTATTGTAAAATATTAATTGTTATTCTAAAATATTAATGTAATTGTAAAATATTAATTGTTATTGTAAAATATTTATTGTTATTGTAAAATAGAATATTATTGTAAAATAATTTATACAGCACAAATTAGAGAGCAAACATTCCTCAAGGGCGCTGTAACTCGAGATTCGAGCCCACTGTTATTGACAAATTAAAAATATTACAAAATAAATATGTACGTGTTGAGTATAAAGATAGGAAGATAGTATATGAGGCCATTAGATTAGGTACTTCCCCGCATCTGCATACGTTTAGAAAAACATAATTTATATCGAATGATGATAATCAGAAGTTACCTAATCTGTTGTTTGACATTCAAGGTTTTTAATCTTTCTAAATATTAAGAATAAATTTAATTTAATTTCACTATTATTGACAGATTTAAAATAGTACAAAATAAATATACTTATACATATATGGTACACAATAAGTTGAATGTAAGGATACAAAGGTAGTGACTGAGACCATTAGATAAGGTACTTTTATGCATTTGTTTAGAAAAACATATTTGGTAAGAAAACCGCAGAAAACTAACCAAGAAAAGACGAAGTACATAAAAAAAACTGTAAATTTTATATGTGATATTATCACTTTAGGATCTAGGTGTACTGTGTATGGGTGTTGTGTTCATATACCATAATACATTTTTATTAAACCTTTCAAAAACGGTTGCCTTTAAGTGCTTCCTAAAGCTACACACGCACACCATATGTCTAACACTAAAAGGTAAATCATTTCATGCCACAGAAGCAGCAATTGCAAAAGCTTGATCATAATACCCACACTAATGGATCGATTTGGAACAAACAATTTATAAGATAATATTTCGGACAGATCCGAAGAAACATATTTCGTACAGATTCGAAAAAAAATAATAATAAAACAAACGAATAAACAAACGATATAAATCGTAACGACTAACAACTCTCGTTAATAAAAAAAATAACAGAAATCCCATATGTTTTAATGCACTAGGCGAACTAACATATGGAAGCGATTTTTCAAAACAATTAATAAATATTAATGGCAGGGGAATTAAAATAAAATAATGCGGTCCGAAACCGGGCCGCACCGCAGCGCAGCGGCTTGTGAAAATAAGAACGGGTAGGCAGTACTAATACCTGTGAAAACAAAACATTGTTTGAACAAGCGCGCTAGGCAAACAGTGCCAACTAATAAATCTGAACGCTAGAGCACCGCCGACAGAATCCATCTGTGCGTTAATAATAAAATTAATACTGCAGGATATATAGTTCTAACATATGTAGGACCGACGTAATTATTTTAAAGATAAAATAAATTTATTTATGATGCCATTTTATTTGCATATATTTTCAACGGAACAACCCCATGGATTTTTTTATAACTGATCTTGAAAATTCTAAAAACCTTATCAACGTAACTACCCTATGTATTTTTATAAGTGATTTTGAAAGATATTTACACTTTCATGCAAATAAATCTAGCATATTTATGGTATTACTTTAAGATATGTTTTCCAATCAACTTGCTTCTGTTTCCAAATTATTATTGGTATTCATAATAATGAAGAAGAGCAATCTGAGATGGTTTGGGCATGTGGAACGAATGAATGAAAAAAGAACCGCTAAACATAATGTGTAGAAGGAGGTGTGATGTGTTTATACATAAATGATACTACTGTCATCAGATCGAAGGGGTAGTCTGTGATCAGAAATAAAATTGATTTGTTCACGCAGATACTAAGGACAGCTTGGATTGTTTGACACTCCAAAAAGGGTTGATAGAATGAGATTTCTTTGCTGTCTTATTTTAAACCATTGCAGTCAGGTGCGATATTCGGATACCTGATATTTTTAAATTAAAAATAAACCAAATACAAATATTTTGCACCCTCTCCAGTCTAATCAGCAACTCCTCAATAACATCGAGATAGCAAACATCCCTATAGTCAACATAGGGCGAGATTTTCAAATATTTATAAACTAATTTATTACAATTATTTACAGACATTGAATTCCTCACTTTATGATGAACTCAAGACTCGGCAGCAGCTGATGTAAAACGAAATTATCGAGTATTCCTCATTCTTATTATACTAACATACCTGTCTACAAAATCATTGTCCTACCCACACGTCTCTATGGTTATGAGGCTTGGGTTTCCTACGATCGGAGAGATTACCACATGGTAAAAAGTCTGCCAGGCTATACTGCGTACAACTAATGTGTAATACTATTTCGAAACACATTCGAAACATGGAAATAGTCACAAATGCACATTCAAAAAATGAAAGTAGTCACAAATGCCTCAATCTTACTACTTTCCCATTGGAAACTTACGAGTATATATGATATGGTTGGAGAGGTGATATTGAGGTGAACTCGACATATGGAACGCATGGGCGATCACAGACTCCCAAAATGCATCATTTACATGGGAATTACGAACAAGCAAAGTGACAATGGATAGATAAACCACTATAAGAAATGTTTGCAGTAATCTCTGACTGTTGGCAGGGAGAATAGGAGGATATAGCTCAAGATTGTGGAGAGCTTTGGTCGATGGCCCCTCAACAGCTAGACGTATGAAAATCAGTCAGCGTGACTAGGCAGCTCAACAGGATACACATATATGTGACCCCTGCAGAAGAAAGTGCAAATCTACGATAGAAGCTGTTCTCTCACAGCAGTTCACATGATCGACTTCAAGGAAATTGACGTTGAATTGGCGAAAGGATCCTCAACGACGAGATCCAGCAATTACAATGAATTACAGGCACAGTTTTATATAAAATACATATCAATATTCATCCTTAAAATGCACAGTATTAAATTCACGAAATATTCCGAAGCTCATGGCTGATTTGACATTTCATTAAAATTTTAATTAATGTGTAAATTGATAATTATCTATTTTGGTGCACGTGATTATTGAAAGCTAGATAAAAAAATAGAACATCGGTTCGCTAAAGGTTAACATAATATGACACAGACTATTCTAGCTAAAATAACATACCATTAAAATGATATGGTGTCGTTAATCTGGGAGGTTGAGGAAAGCGAGGAAATATAAAAATAAAATCCGGAGCATTCAGGAAATGTCATACAACCCACTAAAGATGCCAGGACTAATCCGACAGAATCTAAGACCGGGAGATATGTAACAAATCACTAGAAAAATAATAAATGAATCTTTTATTCGATTAACCAGTGCTCCTCAAACTGTTTCGATGAATCTATTTATATTAAATCATTATTCAATAATGTTTTTTTACAATACAAATATTTTTGTCATAATATTCTTCCTTCCACATGGAAGTAAAAAAATATCGTTTAGGCCACTAGCTAAAAACAAGTGATATACGTATAAATGTGATTAAAAAATGCGTTGAACAAACATGATAACGATGATAATTATAATAGTTCACTTATTCGTATAAGTGTGATTAAAAAATGCGTTGAACAAACATGATAACGATGATAATAGTTCACTTATTTGTATAAGTGTGATTAAAAGCTTGAAACCAACGCAATAAATTTAATATGCTTACTGTACTATGCAGGACGAAATACGAGTAGATGCCCTGTTATACTTTTTTTTGGATACCATCTGAAAATTTGAAATTGAACTCGAAACCTTTGGAAGAAGTCAAGGGTCTTATCTACAAAGTCACGGATGTTTTCACTTAAGGTCTCTTTACCATATTTCTGATTGGTTGGCAGAGATGATTGCTACCTGGCAATAAACCCGCCAGGTTGTACTGCATAAAACTAAAGTGCTATAAAATATTGTTCTAAGTAGACGTGCTTCTCCTTTAATGAAAATTATTATAATTGTTGAGTAGTGATCGAATTGGTTTACAAAAGGTTAACACAAAAAAAAATTAAGTCATTTGAAATATCATGTAGTGTAATTCTATTCATAATCTAGATATATAAAAATACTTAAAACTGTTTGACAAGCATTAATTGTATAAATTGGACGTAAATATGCAAAAAAAAAGACCCAACCTACAATTTGACTATTTAAGAATACTTGACGAAATATCAAATACTTTGTATGGGGTTGTTCGAAATGATTTTTAGAATTAATTTTATCAAGAGATACACATATTACTGAATAATAATTTTTGCACACATGTGATTAAATAATAATTGTTCAATATTTAAAAATAAACAGATAAAGCATGTATTAAGGGATGAATTATTTTTTTCACATATACTATCACAGATGCATATATTTATTATTGAAACATTTTTATCAAATTTTGATTATTATTTTTTTATTGTAGAAACGTTTTTTTTTGCTATTACATGTTCAAGATCTTTACACCTAATAAACGACGACCTCCGTGGCCTAGTTAGTAAGACGCCTGTCTGCCAACCCGGAGGTTGCGGGTTCAAATGTCGCTGAAACCCAGATCTTTTTTAAATAATTCCAGTTTGGTTTTCACTTGAGGCCACTTGAACATATTTCTAGTTGGTCGGAAGAGATTGCCACATGACAATAAGTCCACCAGGTGTTATTGTATAGAACGAAAGTGTAATACAATACAATACAACATAAAGAACAAAGTATAAATAGGATTATGTTTGTTCGTGTAAATGAGGAGATCAACAATTTCTACCAACCCTTAAAAGGCAAAACATAATTTATTATAATGTATTGTGAACCACAGCACAGTGAGCAAGGGGTAAAGGTCAGGGATGTTTCCACATTTTACGAGGAAAAAGGCATGACATGGACTTATTGCAGAATATTCAGAATTATAATACATACAACAAAATGCTGAAATTTTGGTCAAGCGCTTTTACACTTCACACAAAAGCAAACATCCTGTAATTTGAAATACAGATCCGGATTCTGCAGTTATTAAAATTAAAACCATAATTAAAGCGAGTTATTATTTGTTCTAATTATATGATAATTATACATAATTTTTTTAAAACGATAAGTTCAACTATTTTAGATCAATTTTTAAACCAGTATAAATACGAGCGCCTTCAGTTCTGTAAAAGGCAATAGTTTAATACATTTTACGACCATAGTTTACCCAAATTGTTTGAGCGTTTTTTGGGCATTGTAACATACTTAAAATTAAACAAAAAATGTTATTTTAAAGGTGCTTGATGTTTTTTTTTTATTTTCACAAAGGAAATAATTTAAAACAAACCAAAAAATATATGTACAGTGTATGGCAACGATCCTGTAAGAGATCGTGTGTATCAAATGCAGTTTGGAAAATACCGTAAAGGTGATACGGCACTCGAAGATGTTGTCCGTTCCGGAAGCCCGATGATCACTAATGACAACTAAATCAAAGCTATAATCGACAATGATCAACGTTCTACGACACGAGATATCGCTGAGATGCTAACAGTATCGAAAATTATCGTCCACGAGAATTTGGTGTAATTTTACGTTTGAATTTGAAGTAAATTTCCGGACTTTGAAGTAAATTATATTTTTAATGTTCGATACGGCCCTGATGCAGTTCGATGGTTAAGTGCGTGCGTATAAAAGTAAGGAATAGATGACGAGCATGTTCCCCGAAGCACTTAACAGGCAGGGCCGTATCGGGTTACCGCCGCGCTACTCTACCCTTCCGTGCCGCATGCCGGCCCTGTTGCTAGGATTGGGCTGTCTTCGAACTGTGTTGTTGTTGCCTCAGCTTATGGATAAGCGCGATAATAATACAGGGGTGTCAAAACAATAATTTAATATGATTTTAAAAAAATATAATTAAGTAAAAAAAAAAATTAAATAATAACAATTAGCATAGATGTTTCTATAGCAGGGGTAAGCATACATGAGGTCAACGAGAGTCACATTCTGGATTTTCATATATATAAAGAGCTACACCATAGTCACGTTATCACGTAGTATTAAATACACAAATTCAAATTTATTACATATTCTACACAAATCTTAATTGCTATATAAAGTATAAAAAATACACATATAAGAAAATATAAAAATAGCGCAGAATACGGTTTGCGTAGTTTGCGCACATAAAGATGCAGGAGACGCACGCACCCTACACATTGAAATCACAGCACACACATATAGCATACATCAATACTTGCGTCTTTGAAAGTTGCATTCATACATCGCATCTTGTCACTTACAACATTTAGAAAGGAAAATCGCAAAAATACAAGTATAATGGGGAAAGAAAGTATCTATATTTTTATAAGAGACATTGGGAGCCGCACTTGACCCAACGAAGAGCCGCATTTGACCACGTCTGTTCTATAGCTTAGATTGCTTCACACGTTGGTACCAAACTAATAAATGTCTTGATGCCTTGACAAATGAAATAAATTCAACCAGTAGACCCCTATCTGATGTTCTCAGCCAGTAACTGATATTTTATATAAAATGAAATACAACACTTAGCACCGATGGACGTTAGATTAGCATATAACTAGTGTAAACAAAGGCTTTCGATATATATCAATACAACAGGCTTTGATTTGGTGACACAAATCGTTCTAGCGTGAGTGCATTGCCTATTAAAAAATATATATGTTGAAAATCAGCAATCAATCTCAAAAATTATTATTTTTGTCAAAGAAAAACGGCAGATTACCAGATTCGATGTCCATCAATTGAAACACTCATCTATGAATCTCCATACATTTAGTTATGGAAACATAAATGCACTTATACATTTCTTTTATTGTATTATATACAAAGGTACAATGTTTTAAACATTATCAATTTAGAATACATACTTAGGTTAATTAAAAGTTATATATGACATATAGTATACATACCTTGGTTGTATGTATACATTTCTTTGTTTTGTTAAATATTGGACTATTGTTTTATTTTCTCTCTTTATTTATGTTTTCTTGCGTGCATTTATATTTTTAACAATTTTCGTACATATTTATTGAGTTTATAAATGTACTAGCTCCTCTATTGGTGGGGGTGTATCTCGGTTAGGAGGATGTTATGACATGAGTCCAGACGTTTTTATTGCTTCGCTTTTAAATATATTTTATTTTACACTGCTTTACAATATACGTGTAATTTCAGGATGTTTATTTACATACTATGTTGCTATCAATAAAAATATATTTATTTATTTGTTTTTATTTATATACTGCATAAGTAGAAGAATGGTTTATTTCCTATGGATGGTTTTAATACTGATTCTGAAAATTTACAGTTAATGTTTAATACATACATACTCGTATAAACCGAAATTAATTATTTTCATAAAACAATTCGATTATCAAATTAAAATAAAATCTAAAAATAATTGTTCACCCCTATCCAAGATCGTTAAATCTCGGGGTCTTCTCCGCTTAATCGCAAAACTGTGTTCCTTTGAGCGCCTAATTAGTTAAGGAGCCCTCCGAAATACCGAGCAGACTGCCTGGTCCCGAGAGGGGGCCAAACAGGGGTCTTACGATCCCCCGTCTCCCCACTGATGAATCTGTATCGTGAGTGTTACGCCACTGGTGATTACGGAGTGTCGAATTTCACACATAAGTTTCGCTGACCAGACTTAATGAATCGTTAAGTGTTTTTCACGATATCCATAGATCCATGAAATACTTTTGGATGATTGAGATGTTGGCTATTAAATATTTCTCCTTTTTTATGTGTCGTGTCCGGTTTCCCTGAGGTTGGTGATCTTTCTTGAGAAAATATTCGTGTCTTTAGTGGCACGGAACACCTCTTCAGCTTTCTACATAATCACTTCTTCGCGAATATTACATAACCGAGACAGGCACTTTCTATCGATTCCACGCCGACCCTAGATTTTACCAGTCATTATTAGTTTTCGGAAATGGTATTTTTTATCGAAATACACTGTTTTATATTACATTTTCGTTATATATTGGCACGTGGTAATTTCTCTCAATCAACCAGAAAATACATTGTTTTATATAACACTTTCGTTATATATGGTATTGGCACATGGTAATCTCTCTCAATCAACCAGAAAGTTCACTGTTTTATATTACACTTTCGTTATATATTGGCAAGTGGTTATCTATCTCAATCAACCAGAAAATACACTGTTTTATATTACACTTTCGTTATATATTGGCAAGTGGTAATCTCTCTCAATCGACCAGAAAATACATTGTTTTATATTACACTTTCGTTATATATGGTATTGGCACATGGTAATCCTCTCAATCAACCAGAAAATACACTGTTTTATATTACACTTTCGTTATATATTGGCAAGTGGTAATCTCTCTCAATCAACCAGAAAATACATTGTTTTATATTACACTTTCGTTATATATGGTATTGGCACATGGTAATCCTCTCAATCAACCAGAAAATACACTGTTTTATATTACACTTTCGTTATATATTGGCAAGTGATAATCTCTCTCAATCAACCAGAATATACATTGTTTTATATTACACTTTTGTTATATATGGTATTGGCACATGGCAATCTCTCTCAATCAACCAGAAAATACACTGTTTTATATTACACTTTCGTTATATATTGGCACGTGGTAATCTCTCTCAACCAACCAGAAAATACAATACATTTTTTTATATTACACTTTCGTTATATATGGTATTGGCACATTGCAATCTCTCTCAATCAACCAAAAAAAACTGTTTTATATTACACTTTCGTTATATATTGGCACGTGGTAATCTCTCGAAATCAACCAGAAAAATGTTAAAGAGACGGTTAGTGAAAAAACCAAACTAGAATCGTTTTTGAATAACTCTGCCCGAACCCGTAACCTTAGCGTCGGAAGACCAAATAGGGCATTAACATAAGATCATTGTATATGATCCGGATAGACAATTTTGCATCATTTTATAGTATTTTCTCTTCATAGAGATTTTTTCAGAAATTTATTGCTGGTATCGTTTGCAATTCTCTCTCACAGTTTGATTTTAGCCGCTCTTAACATGGAATAGAGACGTTTTTTTTTTAAGACTAGATATGACCGAAGTCATAGGTATCCTTATGCCCCACAATACTAGGCGGAAAAATGTATCTGTTATTCGAGAGGAGTAGCACAGTGCGGGTTTGAACCGGAGACCTTCCGTACGGAAGTCCAATCCGTTACCGCGCGTCCATGCATCTTTGTATTCGCCAATTGTGGATACTGATGATACATTACCTCTTGGTATTTTAAATTAAGTCCCTATCTAGTGCAATCTACAAAATATTAGCTCATTTATCATGCAGTACCACAAAATGTGATCTGCGGATTGATTCAGATGGCGGCAAAATATATAACAGGGCGTAAGGACAATATTGAAGCTAAAAAGTTTGCCATTAAAGCTTGTATGATCATAGAGAAATTGGGTAAACATATAGCTTGAATATACTCACAGGAAGCTGAGACACTTTCTGGTTAAGGGTAAAAAAATAAATGTCTATGTGACATGGGGGATGATGACCAATGCTAAAAGTAAAACCAGTCTGGAAGTGAAGCCGCTGGGAGTCGAACCTAAGGGCACCACTTAACATGAATGCTAACCGTTGTTAGACAACGGCGGCCACCAGACATCCCTCAACTTCTCTCCTACATAACATATCTGTTGAGCGTTCTCCCATCAGACACCCGGGGTCGTGACCTCTACACATAGATGTTACAAGTTCCTCCGAACCTAGTGACGAGTATATATATAAGGTATACTCGTATAGCATAATAATTTCCATTATTTTATTAGATCACTGCTGCTAATAGCCTGCTCCACAAATTCTCCATTGATATTTGCAACCACGTTATACCTATCATTTTATGTTAAGCATACACTAAGCGTTACTTGGAGTACTCTGGCCGAATTGGTCAATTGGACGTAAATATACAAAAAGGACTAAACCAACAAAATAAACCCTCATTTTGACTGTTCTGAGATAATTGAAAAAACAACCCGTTGCTTGTATAGAATTGTATGGCGTATTTTTTTAACATGAAACTGTTTACGGCTTGAAAGTTTTGCTGATACTTTACGATTACTTTAAATAAACCAATAAAAAAAGTTTTGTGGTTGGGCTTTTTTGCAAATATAAACATTTAATTGAGTCTAAAAAAATATTTGCATATAAGTTCGTACGAACGAATAAAAATATTTATCAAATAAACCAAAGAGTATTTTGAAATAATCTAGAAAGTTAAAATATAGGCTGTTATAACTGTTAATTGAGTCTAAAAAAATATTTGCATATAAGTTCGTACGAACGATTAAAAATATTTATCAAATAAACCAAAGAGTATTTTGAAATAATCTAGAAAGTTAAAATATAGGCTGTTATAACAATGATGTAATCTCTTTTCTATCATTTAAAACGTAGCTAAAGAAATGATCTTCTGAAAACAAGATCGACGAATATATAGCTATAACAGCATGTATTCTGAATTAACTGGGGCAATGAAAAAATCGATATTTTTTTCTAATACTTGGAAATATTAAGTACATACACTTATTACCAACAATTTTTTTACTTTCCCGGTCAATCCACAGCCCGGTTAATGCGACCCTGGATAATTAAGTATACTGTTTACTAAAAAAAAAAATTGTAACAAAATTGATTATTTTTTTAAATTTCGTTAAATTGACAAAATTTGACGACCTCCGTGGCCTAGTGGTAAGACACTTTTCTGCCGATCCGGAGGTTGCGGGTTCGATCCCCGCTGGAACCCAGATTTTTTTTAATAGGGTTAACACTTAGAGCCTATAAAAAGTATAAAAAATATAAAAAAATATAAAAAACCAGTCTGGTTAACACTTAGGGCCTATAAAAACATTTTTCTGGTTGGTTGGAAGAGATTGCCACAAGGAAAAAAATTCGCCCGGTTAAAAAAAAATTGTAAACACGAGTTCAAATCGATTGTTTAAAGCACATATTTTGCATGTCCAATCATAGGCAATTTTCAAGAAGAATTGATTATTCATAAATCGTACTTAGTGTAACAAATATTCTGTGTCCAGAAAATATTTTTTTTTGTACTATAGTCAATTATTAACATAAACTACTCGTAGCTAAATGCACATTTCTTATGCCCAAAAAATTTAAAAGTTCATGGTTACATTGGCTGCCCCAATAAAAATATGTTAATATTATTAAAATTAACAAATGTACGTGGTCTTATTGATAAAATGCCATTTTTTCAACCTAGGGGTTGCGGGTTCGATTCCCACTGGCACCCAAATTTCACTCGAAAAACGTTCCAATCTGATTTACACTTAAGGCTTGGTTTATACCTTTAAGGTTGGCGAGAAGACATGGCAATAAACCCGCCAGATTGTATTGTATACAACGAAAGTGTCATACAATACAATAAATACTTTTCAATTTGAAAAAATGTTATTTAATTAAAAAAATGCCTTGTACAATATTTTCCGAGTATTTGAGGTTATATGAGAAGGTTTATGGATGTGGAAGAGGCTAAGGATGTGTAGAGCTCGGAAAGTATGGCTCTGTTATCTCTGCCTACTCTGACAGCGAAATGGCTCGATGATGTGTACACATATGCATGTATAATATTGTATTATTATATGGCCATTGTTATTTTTTGCACATTAATTTTTAAAGTTAAAAAAACTTAGCAAAAATATATATTTTTTTAAATATACCGTAATTATATTTAACGTATTATATAAAACAATGAAACCATTAATACGAGTATATACATACTAATGATAAAATAAAATATATTTTCAAATTCTCTGGTTTTTTGCGTGTTATTGAAATAAACTTTTGAAATCCATTTCCGGAAATTCACTTCTTTGGACGTGCCATATATGTACTTTAAACAGTCGAAATATGAAAAAATTCAAATTTTATTTTTTGTGTCTTCAACGAAGATCAAACTAGTTCTCAGAAAACAGCAGCTTAATGAATGCGAGGCGCATGTCTTCTGAGAATATATTGACATTGACGGGCGGTCAAGCGGTTCGGACGACATTTAAGACCCGGATTCGAATCCTGACAGTTGTCTTGTTTAGAATATTATGCCACTATACCAATTAAATATTCCAGGGATACTTAAGAGTCTAATATACCAAACATTTTTATATCATATTCATTACATAATACATTATACACACTGAACCAGGTACATACCATATACTTTTCGATAAAATAATATTTGTATGGGTTAATTCCCTTTTATATATGATATAATACATAGATTGAATTTGATTTGATTTTTGTATATCATTTCTGTATCGGTTTTGGATTATTTTTAATATAATAATCGTTTAATTAATTTTAATGACAAATATAAAACATTACTTTATTGATTTTTTTAAAGGCCAATGTTATATAAAATTATTATTTTTTAAATCTCTAAATTCCAAATTTTTGTAGAAACTTCAGTTATTAAACTATAAACATAAAAAATATCCAATTATTAAAATTCCATTTTTAATATAAAACATAGAATGAAATAATATTCAACCGATAAAACTTTGGACATTATTTCATTCGAAATTTTAGATATCCTTTTTTTACCATTTACTGATTTCATCCGGCGACCATTTTTAAATATTTTACATCATCATCGCTTTCTGTTCGTTGATTGAAACAGGCCTAAAATTTCATTCATGTGTTGAAAATTGAATGTGAAATAAAATATTGCATTCATGTGTCCCTATATTAAAAGCTTCGATTCCGGCTTAAAAGCAATCAACTCTAGAAACCTAACAAAATGTAGAATTTGCAAATGCGGGACTTGCGTACTTAACATTTGAGTCGTTTAGTATCAAAACAGCATCTGTCGATTTTGAGTGAATTGAGTTAAAACCGAGGAAATGTTCCTATTGTGAAACTACACATTTTTAAATGTTTACATGGTAACAAAAACAACAATATAAGGGTTATTGTTGTTTTTGTTACGATGTAAACATTTAAAAATGCGTAGTTTTACAATAGGAACATTTCCTCGGTTTTAACTCAATTTACGCAAAACCGACAGATTGGTATTTTGATACTCAACGACTCATTTATAGACATGGTTCAAAATAGATAAAACGAGAACTAAATGTTGTCTCGTTCGATATTTCAATTTTTTGAATAAGTTAAATAGGTTTGTATTTTTGCGTAAATTATATAACTTTTAATCGAAACTCACATTTAGAATTTTGAAATATGTGACCATTGTCCAGTTCTTCTTTCGAATTCCACCCTTTTTCTGGCAGTAAAAAAATAAAAAAACCTGCGCCCACGATTGACAACCGCTGTCTTCGAACGACTGCAGATACCCACATTAATTTGTTTTGAAAATGTCAATAGTAGCCGGTGATATAAAAAAGATTAATGGTATTGAAATTGTCTAATAAAAGACAAATAATACGATATAAAAAAAAATCAATAATTACACAAAGTGATTCTGTGATAATTAAGATAGGGTGTCACTATTTCTCTCACGGTCTAAACGGGACCATTAACCGATAAATATATAAAAAGTGTTTGAATAATTCATTATTTAAATTGAATATCGGCGGCGCTTTACAGCGTGATTTGATACTTTTGTAGGGTGACAGTGTTAAAATGCTAGATTCACAGTGAAATAATTAAGTCGTGCGGAGTTTTATTTCCCAATTTGTTTTTTATTAACCCATTAGTTTCCATAAATTTATATTGAATTGTACTAAGGTTTTCAGCACTACTTCTATCTTATATTGATCAATTTTTAAACAAGAATGAATAAACGACCTCCGTGGCCTAGTTGGTAAAATACCTGTCTCCCAACTCGGTGGATGCGGGTTTTAGTCCCGCTGGAACCCAGATTTTTTTAAAGATTCCAGTCCGGTGCTCACTTAAAGCCACTTGAACATCTCTTTAGTTGTTTGGAAAAGATTATCACGTGGCAATAAACAGTATCCTACACTTTATTTGTAATAATTGAGAAATGAAATATACCACAAAGTTGTTAACAAAGTTAATATGAACTCTGTGTCCATTATAATGAACGCCAAGCCTGAAGAGATTAATCTACATTAGATATGGCTTGTTTCCAAGGTATTAAAAAAGTAACATAAAAATAAAAAAAATACCCATCATTGATATTTTTTTCAATTTAAAGGCCAATATAGCTAAATCTTTTCAATCACAACTATCCTGCAGTTTTGAAAGTTTTAGCTGGATGAATTTCAATTTTATCAAAAAAAAAATGTCAGCTAGATGTAAATTAGACTGAATAATATATAGGCTACGCTTGAATCATGTCCGGTGATTGTAAAACTTAAATCAGCATTCTAAATTTTATTTTCTCAATTCTATTTAAATCGCGTTATGAAGAAATCGTGAAAACCGAAATCACGTATAACGAGAGATATCCGTAAATTGACGCACATGTGCTCAAACTAGGTGCGTGAAGTCACATCGTAAAGTTAATCCTAGATCTCGAAGGTATGTTACGTCACTGGTGATATGACATATAAATAAAATATTCATTAAAATATAAACACGATCCAATCGATTTTGTATTTTTCAACATTTCTTAATTTTCCGTTTAACTTTCGTAGTATTATAATAAAATTTAATAATCTAATTACTTAATACATTTAGATACAAACACTTAAGTCCTACAGTGAAATAAAAATTAATTATCAATCAACAGACCACTAATTACAAATACGTGGTCACCTGAGGTGAGAGTGAGTAGGAGGATAATTATAGTTTCTAACGATCAATGCAGCTTCATTTATGTACTGAGAAAGAGAGATGAAATGTTAATCCTGGATGAGATTTAACATATGGAAGAGTGAGATAAATATATAATTAAAATTACATTTAACAAAGGAGCTACAACATTTACAGAGCTTAAAATATATACACTTTATGAAAAGGTTGAAGATATAGCTTAAGTTTATTCAAAGAGTATTTTACTCCATAAAATATGTTATTAGGGTTAACTGTTATCATAAAAACCCAAAGCTGCATTTGTACTACTATAATGTGTGTTCTAAAGCTGCGTTTGTACTACAAAACAATTATATACGATTAACGTTTTCTATGCCGCAAAAAAAATGGCGTCACGCCGAACATAATTTGCAAAAACTAACTGGATCAATTTTCATTATTTTTCATAAAATTAAACAGAACTAATTATCGACTAAACCGATATTTTTTTATCCACTTTGCACAAATTTATCCTGTAACACAAAGAGGGGCTGATTCTAAAGTTACTATAGCTTATTCGTTAGTAATAATATCAGTCAGGATTCTTCTCATACTGCTCTGCTAGACGGTGCCGAGAATATATCAACAGTGTCATTCAGTTGGTTCAATATATCTATAGCACGAGTGACTGAGTGTTTAGCCATGATATTCGTGCTGTAAGTTGGTATGTAGAACAGAGGGTGATTCCTTGCACGGCTATATTTATTAGGTACATATAAACTTAGTGCTTCTAGAATCGCAGGACAGTTAAAGCAACCTTGAAAAACCTTTAGTAGGAATATCACAATGGATTCTTGCCTTCTTGTTTCGAGGCTTCTATAGTTACACACCGTGAGAAGTTCGACATGGTGAGCATATTTTGAATACTCGCCCTTTGTTCTGTACCATAGATATCTGAGGATTTTTTTTTGTATTTGATCTATTATGTTTTTATATTTGAGCTGGTGAGGAGCCCAAACTGTAGATGCATATTCTAATTTGGTTCTTGTTAGACAATTATATAAGTTTCGAAGGATATCGGTACTGTTAAATTCTCTTGATATTCTCACTATAAAACCGAGTAGTTTGTAATAGTTTGATATCAAACGCGAGACATGGTTAACGAACGTGAGTCCGACATCAAAGGTTACGCCCATACGAGTATCTTTGAATTCAGAAACTCTGTTCAATGCTACTCCCTGTATAGTATACCTATACTTATGGTGGATTGGTGAAAACGATCGACTATAGGATAAACAGACACATTTGTTAATGTTGAACAGAAGATGATTTTGCTCACTCCAGGAGACTAGGGAGTCTAGGCCATGTTGTAACTGTGCACAAGATATTTTCAAGTCGTCAGCGAACTATAAACATGTCGAGTGACTTATGGAATTTTGAATATCGTCTATTAATATGAGGAATAGCAGGGGACCTAAACATCACTTTAAGACTTTACAACATTTCGTAAAATAGTCTATATCTTATTTTGAGTATATTTTAAAAAATAATTATGTAAGTCTAGAGAGTCTAATGATCACAGGGATAGTTAAGGAAAGGTGAAAAAGAACAAGGTGCCCTATGAGAAGGGCGAATCAAATAAAGGAGTTGACAGGGTCATCTTTAAGCGCTGAAGTCAACATGGCCCAAGACTGGAAGGGATGTAGACAGATGGTGTGTCGAATTCAAGATATAGCAGAGTACCACGACGCTCAAAATTGAAAACGCGATAAAGAAAATAACGCTGAAAAATCATAAATTTTATATATTAAAAAAAACTAAATTCGATATTCGAGACATGCTCACATTTGTTATGTACTCGTATTAAAAAAAACGTTAAACTATAAGCTGTAAAAACCCTATTAAGAAGGTAGAAACATTGAACGTCATCCAAAAGAGTGAGAATGGGGATAGAGGAGATGACAAAGCTCTTAAAGTACCGTGATACTAAAGCTGATGGTAATGATGATTCCACATAGTTTGGAAGTGGGTAGCGGAGAAAAGAAGACTATTGAGAATTTATTATTTTAGAATAGAAACCAAACCAATAAATAAATCAATAATTGTCAATTTGACAGTCCAACAATTAAGTCACTTTTATTATTTTACCGCCCCTTAATGAGTTTGAGTGGCTTTGATGATTCCACCGCAACGTTGCGAAAGGGTTTATATAATATCTCGCAAATAGTTTGAATTTATTATGATTTTAAACAAGGATGTTATTTCTGGTGAACTGTATAACTTTATTTTTGTGGCAATTTACCATGATGAGAGAAAATAACGTTACAGTATAAATTAATTATTCAAATGCGGGTTTTTGTATTGTCATATAATTTTTTTTTTATTTACCGAATTTGTATAATTGGTATTAACGACCTCTGTGGCCTATTTGGTAAGACGTATGTCTTACGATCCGTGGGTTGTGAATTAGATTCCCGTTGTTGAAAAATGGTTTCAATCCGGTTTTCCCTTCTTGTCTCATTAAAATCTTTGAGGATGGTTGGAAGAGATTGTTACGTGACAATTAAACCTTCTGGTTGCACTTAAATGGTAAAAAAAACTACGATAAACTAAAAAGTCACAAGAATAGTACGAAGATGCTTTAATGGGGCGAATCTAACCTGTCATTTATTGTACATATATGTGTACGAGTTTATTTTTCCACGATTTGAGCAAAAATAATTTCGTGAAAAATTGTTACTTAAAACATTCATTTTATCCATGCGTTCATTTCTGATATCTTCATTACGCCTTCCTTCAAACATTGATACTCTATAAATGTTCTTTAGTGCACGCATCTCTACAGCATTAATATTACTCTTATCTTACCTCCTGACTCTTATCTCGCCTAATTAATCTTACTCTTATCTCACAAAGTCTTAATTTCACTTCCATACTTCAAGGTGTGCACCGACATACTATTATGTATTATGATTTTTGCTACAGTTGTTAACCCTTCCTTTCCTGTGATGTGTAACTAGTACACATTGCTTCTAAAAACTTTAATATCTCTATAAATATAATAAATACTGGGTCCAGATTTTAGGCATTCCTCCGTAATACATTCACGCATTGAATGAAAAAAATAATATTAACAATAATTAGCACTTATCGGGAATAAATTCACCAATACAATCAAACGTGTGCCAGTGTGTGACGTAGGTATATTCATTCTAAAAAACCGCTATGACTGAGGAAGCGACGCTATTCATGTCTCTCTACTTCGGTATATGGGAACGCCAGAAATAGAATATCAGTTCGCTCGCTTCTCTCGCTTTAGTGGCTACTGAAGTAGCTCGCGGGCATCCATTTGAGGTGGTCTCTTCGCCCGTTTTGTGAACGTCAGCCGATGTTTTTTTCATGTTTTCAGCAATTAAATTTCAATAATTATCACTTTTGAATTCAAATTTTATTAGTTTAAGCGATTGGCCTTCTTATTTTTCCGATTTTAAATCGCTCATTTTTACATGTGTATTGAATACACAGCACCGGAATGCACGGATTTTTTACCACAGGAAGGGAAAGGTTAATGCCCGGTTGTTGTATATAACATTAAGTGATATTTTCACCTTGTGCCCTATCACTTAGTTTTTTTCAATGTCTCTTTCAATTCGCCCATCACACATAACAATGAACTCATATATTTATATTTCAAAAAAAAAAATATTGTATTACTAAAAAAATATAATTGTATTTCAATAAAAATAGTTTTCGCAAAACTCACTAGTAAACCTTTTTTTTTTTTAAAGAAAAATGCAGAATTTATGAAGACTAAGAATAAAAACAAGCTCTTACTCACAATAATGTTTTCACACACTCGATCTATCCCCATTCAAAGGGGAGGAAACGATAATAACCCTCTTTTTGTATTAATTAGAAGCAGATAGAGCGCTGAAAACCCTGGAATAGTCCGATCCCTAGGGAAAAGACCGGAAATATCTGGGTTTGTAAGTCGGACTCTAAAAATGTGGTCAAATCTCTTAATGGATATTCAACGAATACTCTCAAGGGAGATTTCAGTGCAATTTCGGATGGTTTTTATAAATTATAACAATCTCTCTTAATTTAAAGAAGATCCTATTGTTATTTCAAGTTAGACATAAGATTTAACACATTTCTTTTACTTTTAACACATACCTACTCTATTGTATAATATCCTTAACTGTCCCGCCGCACCCTCTTATCTCGCCGAAAATTTTCAGCGTCTTTCCAATCATGGATAAGCGCTACGCTCAAACAGAGATTGTCTATTGGCCTTTCCAGTTCACCGCTCCTCTTTCTTTACGTCGTCCTTAACTGTCCATGCAGTAAGACTCTGGAATCAGTTACAAACCAATATAAGACTCGCTTCGTCCTTGGCATGCTTTAAGAAGCGACTGAAAAAACTCTTAATTTCTAGTCAGTAAAATAACGTGTTTCATTCCTGATTTTTCTTTTCCTTTCCTCTCCACCATCCCTTCCTTTGCTTTTGATTGATGATATCTCACTTTATATGAAAAATAATGTTCGGGTGATTGTCCGTCTTTGTGGGATTCGTGGGCATGTGCTCGCATATATGTTTATGGATTTCGTAGGGATGGATAGACATTTGAATGATTTATGCGACCACGTAGCTTGCTTCATTTCCTTTTGTCTGGTTGGTTGAAAGAGATTGCCGCCTGGCAATAAGCACGCCAGATTGTATTGCAATAAAAGTGTTAAATAAATAAATACCTACCGTTCTTTGAGGAAAATGTTATTTTTAACAAATCCCGAGTTTTTACTAAATAATTATAATTAACGACAATTTATACATCGTCCGTTAAGAGAGTAGATTCTCCTCAAGGAATATCTAATTCGGAATTTATTTAACAGTTCATTACCCAACAATCTGTCCGGATTATAGCCAGGCGACAAATTCTTTCGACCAACCAGACAAAAAAAGTAAATACATATAATAGAAGTTACATGGTCACAAAAATTATTCAAATCATTAGTCACATGCAGAAATTTCATGAATAATATACATAATAGATGTGCAGGACTGGTACGTAGACTTTAAAATAGATGGATAGCGGCCGCTCAATATACGGAGATTCCGGTTTACTTTATGCTCTTTCGCTGAAAAGTAGCACGGTGAAGAGATCCTTTGTAGCAGGTAGAAGTTTGTCGCAAAAAAAAACAGTAGACGTTTTAGAAACTAAGAATATATTTTTGTCATTTCTCGTTCCTTATGTGCAGCCCATCGCTCATCGTAAGCCCCTTTATTCGCCCGTGTATGCCGTCATGGCTTACTAGAGCCTATGTGTATCGCGCGCTACTGGCTTGCATTGGCCGTCCGAATTTTTATAGTGGCTATTGTGAAGGCTACGAATAAGGTATATTTTATTAAACGAGGTTCATCCAGAAAGTAAGGTTACAATATTTATGTAGGATCGAAAAATGCTTGTATTTAATTGAAATTCACAGGATACTTCACAAATATATTAAACTATGTTTCAACGTAATAACCGTCGAGATCGAGACATTTTTGTAGTCGGGGAACCAGCTTTTGTATGCCAGTGTCATAGACCTTCTCCGCAAGCTTTTTCAGCCACTTCTTCACAGCTTTCTCGACCTCCTGATCGTTGGAAAATTGTTGGGGTGTAGTGACACACCCGCGTCTCATCCTCCGTCACGATAGAGTCCAGACAAGCTTCTCCCTCCTGTGCAAAACGATCCAAAAACTCACGCGTGGCGGTCACGCGATTTTGACGGTACTCCAGTCTGAGCATTCTAGGCACCCATTTCGCACACAACTTCTTGTAACCAAGTTTTTCCGACACAATATCACCAAAGAGACTTCGAGAAATGTCAGGAAATTCTTCATGAAGGTCGTCAAGCGTCACACGGTGGTCAATTCGCACTTGTTCTTCAATTTTTTACACAAGTTCGTCAGAAATCACTGCCTGACCTCGTCGTATCAGTACTGCCTTCTCTGAACAACCTAACCCACTTCGTGACATGTTGTCGACTCATCACATCACTACCACGAGCTTCCGATGGATATTCGCGGCGGTATTGTTCTGCAAAGTCAAAAAACGGATGACCGCGCGGATCTCGCACGGACGTTTTGTGGCGGGAGCGCGCGACGACCTCTCCATCGGAAAAATTTACTGTGACTGAAAAAAATGGCCGACAAACACGCGGGACCAAACAAACTGACCGTTAGGATCCCCCCTACACGCCAGGTGTGCCAACTTTGAAACAAACAAAACTCCCCGGCCTCAGGAGTCCTTATAACCTTAAATTCTGGATGACCCTCGTATTAGGTACACAGCAATTACAAATAAATCACACCTATATGTTAAGTGACGCATACGTTCTATACAATAGAAATAAAAGTGAGATATTGTCAAGGAAAAACAAAGAGAAAGGAGAGAGAAAAGAAAATTGGGAATGAAACACGTTACATTATTGAAAGGTAAAACTATTACACAATATACATTTATAAGTTGAGCGTAAGAGAAGGAAGGTGGTGGCTGCAGCCATGAGGTATTTCCCTGCATCTGCATAAGAGAAGAAAATCGCAGAAATAATGCCAAAGGATGACAAACTGCAAAAAAAACATTTGCAGATGTTCTGATATGTGATAGTGACACATTCAGCTTGAGGTGTAGTGTAATGTTCATTTAGTCGTATAATCATCAATTTTGATGAGATATCATGAAACCTTGATTTCTTTTAAAAGAAAATGTTTTGTTACAAATGGCAAAACTTCCCTTGTACGAGTATGTACGAACAATATATTTTGAGCAAGATTACATTTTTGTTTATTGTTTGCTTTTAATTATTATATTAGTTATAAGAATTTACTTAGGTAACATTTTCCAATATCGAACGGTGTGTAGCGATAGGAATAAAAGTCAATGAGGCACTAAAACGTATATACTCAAAACGAGCAGTTTCGAAATCGACTGAGATCATTTACAAAACTATTTTAGTATTTTGATGTATGGGAGTAATACGTGGACATGGAAAAAACTGAAAGGTGTCGAATAAATTATATAGAAATTAGAAGAATATGGGACGGGAAACCAAGTCATAAGAGATGAATGTGAACTTAAAGGTAATGTGTTGAGCTATCAGATTTAATTAGGGTATGCTAAACGAATGAATGAAGAAATACTTACAAAATAAATATATGGTGAAAATCTGAGTGGAAGGCGTAGCAGAGGAAGACTATAAAAGTAAGATTAGATCAAATAAGTGATATTCTGAAAGAATGAAACGTAGAAAGTTCGAGAAATCGTAGAAGTTGTACGGATATGGAAGACGCGAAGGATGAGATAAAAAAAATCTGGTGATATGACCTCTCTGCCTACCCCGACAACGAAATTGCATGATGGTGTATATATTAAGTTTAACTTAAGTTTATAACATTTACATATGTAACAAAAATATTTTTTTTTATTAAATAATTCAAAAAAATAACTAGCATCAAATTACTCATTATCAAGTTAATGATATTTTGAAAGTAAACGTAAAAAAGTCAGATAAACCGTAGGAGCTGTAGGAGAAGGTGTATAGATGTAGAAGAGACAAAGAACGCGTGTCGTGATAAGAAAATCTAATGCTCTAGCCTCTCTGCCTATCCCGACAACGAAATGGCATGATTATACGTATCTTAACTTTTACTTACGTTTATAACATTTACATATAAAACAATAATTGTTTTTTTTTTCTTACATACGAGTAATTTAGAATTTCATCTTTTCTTCTTGTGTGAAATAAACAAAGAAACTTAATCGTCTTCCTAAAAGACTAATCCAAAGAGGGGAAAGGACAATTGCTACCAATATTGAAAAAACAATAGGCTTCAATTTAAAAAGGAGAATAAACCTACTAGTAAGACACTTAAATTCCAATAAAAATCTAGCATTAAGCATTTCACTCCTTAATCCATAGAATATAAATGTTCTACATAGAAAAAAGGGAGAAATCCAAAATTGAATTTCCCCGATTGATTCTAGTCTGCTTACAGATGGCGCAATATGATTACTGAGCACCGATCACTGATCGCTGTCTGTCTATCGGTTCATTAATTCTTACTAATTGGTGGCAGCAGCCTTACTATATATAGTAGAACAGGGTTTCATCGTCGATCGATCCCCTTTACAGTCTTCGGTATTTATCAAGTGAAAATATTGGAAATGTATTAAATCCACATCAACAAAAAACAAACATAGACAGTGAGAAAAACGCGTGGTAGAGGAAAATACAGGAAAGTATGTTTAGATGAAACGAATATTTTGAAAGGAAATTGTATGAGGTATATATGGATGTAAAAGAGGCGAAATGCGTGTCTGGCGCTTTTTTCTATCTACCTACCCCAACAAGCGAACGGCGTGATGTAACATCTTTATCATCAATAATATAATTATTTGGTACCTTTCAATTGGTGGTACAGACTAATTGAAGAGCGTTGCCAGGAGATAGCATTACCATCGGGGTCCATAAATCGAGTCTTCGGTTTTAGTATGAGCGAAGTAGGCAAAGAACTCGTTCATAATCCCACGTGTTAACAATTTTCATAATTGCACGTGTTAGCAATATTACCCTCACAAGTTGAAAGTGTGATTATTATTACCCTACACAATGTTTTACCAGACTGGAAACCCTTTTTTTATTTTATTTTTGGGTATCATACGGAATCTAACCAGAAACCACTGGGTCTTATTATTTTAAGATGTAAAGATCCGTGCATCAAGATGTTAAGATCCACGCATCAAGATGTTAAGATCCGTGCATCAAGATGTTAAGATCCGTGCATCAAGATGTTAAGATCCACGCATCAAGATGTTAAGATCCACGCATCAAGATATGAAATCCACGCATCAAGATATGAAGATCCTTTGTACATAAAAATATAGTGGTGTGTACATTAATGAAAGAAAAAGTAATAAATGCATAGTGGAAGTGAATACCTTAAATCGGGTTTTAAGAGTAAACAAAGATGATTTGGTCATGGCACGAGAATGAATGGGGCAAGAATTACATGCATGGCATCGCGTAATTTTCCTGTCAGGGTAGGCAGAGAAGATAGAGCGCCACACCTTCCTTACTAGGCACACAGCCTTCGCCTCTTCCACATCCATACACATTCCACGATTTCTCTGACTTTCTAAGTTTTCTTCTTTCAAAATGAATAACACTAATCTGAGCCAACCATATTTTCCTTGGTCTTCCTCTCACCCGCCTTCCACTCACACCTACACTATATATCTGTTTTGTTAGTATTTCTTCACTCAGTCGTTCCACATGGCCAAACCATATCTGCGTGCTTATCCTCTTATTCATCTTACTTAACACATAAGTTCACATTCATCCATTATTACTTCATTCCTTATTCTGTCATACATTGTTCCCCCATGTATTCTTCTCAATGCATATATTTCTACATTATTTATTCAACTCTTCTCAGTATTTTCCACGTCCACGTTTCACTCCCATACATTAAAGTTGGCAACAAAATACTATTGTGGATCATTTTAGCAGATTTGGCAACTGTACAATTCAAGTGTGTATGTTTTAGTGTCTCCCGTTGACTTTGTTTCCTATCGCTACACGCCGTTTGGTATCCCTCTAAACTATTTCATCATCCGAGAACGTAGTACCCAAATAGCAGAATTCCTCAATTTAATTAATAATTAGCACAAGAATTAATGCCATCAGAAAAGCTGTCTGTAGTGTACGGCTTCTTTATTTATTTGAATGGTGCCATGTTGAAGTAATATGAGTATGTTTAAGAGTGTGGCTGGGAGTCAATATTATCTTCGTCCCTAATAATCCAGCCTTCAGGTTAAGAGTCACTGAAGTAGAGACGTTACTAACACAAGACGAAATCGACTTAAAGGTTCTACTCCTCGCCAAAAGAACATTTCTCAGACACAGAATCGAAAGATAATGTTGGCGACCTCCGTGGCCTAGTTGGTAAAATGTTGATCTTTAAGCCCGAAGATTACGGGTTCGATTCCCACTGGAACCTAGATTAAAAAAAAAAAGGTTTTTCAGTCTGGTTTTCACTTAAGGCCCCATCATAAACATGTTTCTGATTGATTTGATGAAATTGCTAGATGGCAATAATCCATGTTCAGAGAAAACATATTTGGTAAGAAAGCCGCATAAAACTTACCAAATAAAGACAAGATACAATTGAGACATTGTTTTGTGGGACTTGAATACGAAGAGACAATTATATTGAATACAAATTACTAAAATTTATAAAAACTGCGAAGTATTGATTTTTTAGTGACGCCATTCCCTCTATTATCTTTCCGTTTCATCTCCATCCTCTTTAAATCAAACCCCTTACTAGCCTCTTAATCTAGATTTCATTCATTATATTTCTGATGGTTTCCTGACCTGATAAGACACGGATATATCAATCGTTGAGAGCATAGCAGAAGCGCTTTACATTTTCATAAAATTAGACAAATAAATCTGCTCCGCCACGGTGGTACAACCGCTGACAATTATAAAACCATAACAATATAAATCTTGTAAAATGTGAACGCGGTTTTATTTTAATTTATTTAGCTTGCTTGAGATTGTGTTCTTGAATGTCTACGTCATGTGTGTTCAAGCAAAGGGTCGCAGCTTTTTAAAGAACTTATTTTTACAATATAAACAAGACGTCCTAATTGGTTTTTTTCGGTACCCTTCACTATATTTATTCAAATTAGTGTTTTTGGACATATTAAGAGCATGGCCGAGAGACAATATTGCCTTCGACCTCAGTAAATGAGCCTTCAGGTTTAGAACCTCTGTAATAGGCACGGCACTCGCGATTCGTCTTTGAACGTATTGGCAACACTACCTATCAGCTTGTGCGAGTATTGCTACCATACCGGCACCTTTTTTGCGCTTAATCGAGAATCGAACCCGAACCCCCCGGGTGGAAATCAATAACGTTAACACTAGACTACGTATTAATAAATCTATTAGTGTAAAAGTACATATATGATTAATCAGATGTGCACCATTCTTAAACGATGTGATCGAGTATGATTGTTAGCCATCTTGTGGATGGAATATGCATGTTAGTGTATTGGTTTATTTTGTGATTTAAGATATGTCATCAGATCAGCGGTGTAGTCGGTAAGTTTGCTGGTGTGGAACGGCTTACTCACTTAAAGAAGAGAAAAAATAAATACAATACACGATACCTCCACGGCACAGCTTCACATTCAAACAAAATCTTCTGACGTAAGGATGGCGAGGAGGTCCTTGACTACGAAGTCTAGCAACGAGCAACGATTATTGTGTGCAAACTGTTGCCATTCAGCAAGCACACATTTTTTTTACGGAATCCAGAAGTTCAATGGCAAAGAGATAAAACTTCCATGACGATCGGCGTTTTTAATCTGTAGCAGCCTTTCATTAGGCAGTCTTATACAACGCTATTTTTGAGTTGCTTAACCCTTCCTGTCCTGTGATGTGTAACTAGTACACATTGATTCTAAAAACTTTAATATCTCTATAAATATAATAAATACTGGGTTCAAATTTTAGGTATTCCTCCGTAATACATTTACGCATTGAATGAAAAAAATAATATTAATAATAATTAGCACTTATCGGCCAAATCAGGTATATTTTGTGAAAATCGTGAATAAATTCACCAATACAATTAAACGTGTGCCAGTGTGTGACGTAGGTAATTCATTCTAAAAAACCGCTATGGGTGAGGAAGCGACGCTATTCACGTCTCATTCTCACTCTACTTCGGTATATGGGAACGCAAGAAACAGAATCTCAGTTCGCTCGCTTCTCTCGCTTTAGTAGCTCAATTTAATTTATTTAAGCGATTGGCTATGAATATTCTTATTTTTACGATTTTAAATCGCTCATTTTTACATGTGTATTGAATACACAGCACCGGAACGCGCGAATTTTTTTAGCACAGGAAGGGAAAGGTTAATAACAATATGAGAATTTATTATAAGCAACATATAATATAAGCTACAGAAAAATACAAATTCGGATGTCAAATAGTAAAACCAGAACGGGAATGTGTCATCCAGGAATTGAACCAGATGCGCCCGCATGCTAAAACGTGAATGCAAACCGTTCGACAACATTCGGCTTAGCCACATTTAAATCATTGAATGAATATTTCCAGTGCATTTATCAGATTACCATTCCAGCCTTATATATCTTCGTCTACTTTCTTCATCGTTTATTCGTTTCCAATATCCTTACCGTTATTATTCAGAGATTAATCGTATTTTGAAACGAAAATAAAAATCGTAGGAGTTGTATGGATGTAAAAGAAGTAAAGGATGTCGATATAGAAAAATCTGGCACTTTGACTTTTCTGCCTATCCCGACAGGAAAATTGCGTGAAGATATTTATGTATATACGTAAATTTCACCAGCCAGCAGGGGTTGAAAATTCCTTTTTTTTTCATTAACGCATGTACAAAAATATAAAAAATAAAAAGGCCAACAGTACATTTATTCGATATTTATGACATTCCAGAACCACGCTATTCATATTAATGTAACGTATCAAGCAAATTATATCTGTATATTATATTTATCACACGATTTATTCGGCGTGATATTTTTCGGTTTTCAGTGATGCCTAACAGCAGGTGACATTCCGCACGCGTTATATTTCAGCGGAAACAGACAAATTTCGAAATCATTTTGCGAAAAAAACATGCTCGCATTCAAACTGAAATGTCGGATATTCTTTGAAAATATTTAAGTTATTTTTTTGTTATTACTTTTCCAACGAAATACTCTTTGACGGATTAATCGGTGTACTGAAAACTACGGAGCTTTTAAAGCTTTAAGTTGATCAGTAAGGAGAGATAAAAAAAACTTTGATATATCATGTTTAATAGTGAACTTATATTTATTTCTCATATCGAGAGTATGTACTTATCTGGCAATCAAGTTCAGGGATTTGTAATAAGAGTCAATAGGGAATTTAGTAGTGGTGCTGTTATAAGATCTCGCTGTAATTCACTTGGATGCCAGCATAATGTGCAATAATGACCTCTATGGCAAAGTGCTTGAACAATCACAAAAGGCCCAGCTATTTCCGGATGTTTAAGGAACACTATCTGGAAAAACAAGTATTTGAACATCCAAAGCAAGGTGAGGATATACAAGACCTGTGTCCGCCCCATAATGACATACAGCATAAAGTCCAGAGCCGACACTGTCAGAACCATAAATCTCCTTCGAACCAGCGAAATGAAGGTACTCAGGAGTATCGCTGGCAAACCCCTTCTTGATAGAGTACGAAACACAGAAATCCGAAGGACGTGCGAAGTTGAAGATATTGTCAAATGGGGACGACAGAGAAGAAGGTTCTGGAACGAACATGTATCCAGAATGGCGGAATCAAGAGCCGTAAGAATGGCCAGGGACAGTATACTCCAAGCAAGCAGACCTCCAGGACGACCTCCCAAAAGATGAAAAGACAGCTGGCAGTCGACGTCACAAGAGGCAAACAATGATGCAGGACCATAACAGGCAACAGGCCTAAAATAAGATGAGGAAGATGTAATTCACTAGTTTGCAGTAGATTGGAGTGCGACTCAATCATATGGAAACTGAAAGGAATCCATAACTTTCTGATAGTTGTGCGAGTCAAAAAAAAAAATTTGCGACACCTATATTCCAGGGAATGTGGATTGCTCATGGCCCTATCCAATATTTTAATAAGTTTGCTTGTACCTAAATATTTCTCTATAAGCGTTAGAAGAAATCTGCACACTTGTGTTTGTACATATATAAATTTTGTTGATTACCACACTTTTCTTTTCTGACCCTCACAATTATTCACATCATAGTGAATACTTTGAGTATCACATGCGATAGGACCGTGGACTATTACAGTGAAACTGAATAACTAGAGAGCTTTGATCGATTTATCTTAATTCTTAAAATGTGAATAATTCGATACACAAGACAAAATTTCACAGAACTAATTATGCACTAAAATTGTTATAATAATTCATATTTTCTAAAATATTTTAGTATGGGAGTGAAACGTGGACGTGGAAACATACTGAAAAAATCGAATAAATGCTGTAGACATGTGTGCACTGAGAATAATACATGGGGTGACAATATATGATAGAATACTGAATTAAGTAACTAGGGATGCGTATGAAATATAGTACTCTGATATGGTTTGGGCGTGTAGAACTTATGATTGAAGAAAGATGAACAACACATTAAACGGAGCAAATGTGGGTGGAACGGGTGGTAGACGAATTTCAACAAAAGTATGGTCGGAGAAAATAAATTATATTTTTAAGGAAATAAATGTGAACAGTCAGAGACATCGGAGGATTTGTATGAGAAGGTGTAGTGATGTAGAGGAGGCGAAAGATGTGTGCCACGATAGCAAAATATGGCGCTCTTTACTCTTTGTCTACCCCGATACGATTTGACAGTATAATGCATTTATTTGCATTCAAAAGAATATTGTTATACTTTCGTTGTATACAGTACAACCCGTCGGCCTTATTACCATGTAATATTTTTTTACAACCAACCAGAAAGATTCGCGCTCTGCGCTACGCGAAGAGATTATTTATTTGCCTTTCATGTTCCCCGCTCTTCTTTTTTTACATGATCCTTTACTGTCCATGCGGTGAGACTCTGGAACTAGTTACAAACCAACGTTACAGTCAATGCTTTAAGAAGCGACAGAAAAAACTCTTAATTTGTAGTCAATAACATAACGTATTTTTTCCTAATTTTTCTTTCCTCTCCACAATTTCTTTCTTTTCCATTGATTGATGATGTCACTCATACTTTTAATATGTATATGTTCATAAATTTCATAAAGATGGCTAATTATTAGATTTTTTTGCGACCATGTGTGAATGTCCTTTATTTACTTTTGCCTAATTGATTGGAAGAGATTGCCGCCTAGCAATAAGCTAGCCAGATTAGTTTATGAAGTGTTAGATAGAAAAATAAAAATGTAAATAAAATAAGGTCTTAAGTGAAAAGCATACGAATCCTTTTAAAATCTCTGGGTTCCACCAGGAATCGAATACGCAACACCCGCATTGGAAGACGTGCGTCTTACCAACTAGGCTATGAATAGTCACAGTGTTTTAAAAATAGGCGCAGTTCAATGTGCGCCAGACCTGAAGACGTCAACCTAATTCTATAAAATTACACAATTTGAAAAAAAAGGAGAACACAATTAAAAAACTGCAAATAAAGTTATTCTTAGAATAACTAAGATTTTATAACTATAAGTGTTAGTAACTTAAAAGTTGATTAATAAATGTTAGGGAGTAACCCCTCAGACAAAACGGGGCAATTAAGGAAAAAAGTAAACACATGTTCAAAGACACTGAACAAAGTTTTTCAGTTAAGTCGGTTCTCAGATTGTATTTGCTCGCGCCACTGATTCTTCAACTGTAACATTTATTAATAATATGAAAAAAGTAAAACTCTTTTAAAAGTAAAAGTTCTTTTCAGATTTTTATCGCCGATATTTAAAACAATGAGCATGTAAGAATCAAATAAAAAGTTTAGTAGTAAAAGTTTAGAAAAGTTAATCCATGTTATACACACGAATTTGTACATATTTCGGAAATATATTTTAAACCCATCCAAAGATACATTTAAATATCCGGTCGTAATAGTTTTAAACGCATTTTTTTTAATGTATTTTTGAGTGAGTTTTTCATCTATTATAATTGTATTAAATGTACTCTGTGTTACAGCATATACTAGTATGCATTATAACACATTGAGTGTGTTTTATGTATTTATTTATTTTCTCAAAACAGCCCAATAACTTTGAAAAATACAAGAAGTGTTAACATTAAAATAAAAGAAAAAAATATATAGAATAAAAAAATATATATAAAATAAAAAATAATATATATGCATACATACATAGTATATTGTATAGTATATACGTATATGGTACGCACAAACATACACCTATATTCAAAGTCATTTAAGTAAGTACGTTGATGAGTGCTTTCTAACGTGCTCAATCTAAGAAGAAAATTTACTTTTGCTTTTGGTAATGTGATATGAAATATGTCAATATCCGAAGCAGTCCCGTTCAAAAGAGTTAAGGCCCTTCCAACAGGCATAGCGGCTGGAAGACCCGGTCTTGCGTATGTTATTGAGAACAGTTCTTGCCGGCGCAGTCTAGTGTGATTGTTAGGAACATTTAATGCTAATCTTTGTAGTAATGCTGGGCAGCTCACAACTCCTCGAACAAGTTTGACAACGTATACCAGGAGACGCAGATCTCTTCTTACGCTCAAGGAGTTATACCCGACCATGCCCAGCAGAAACTGAGTAGGATGAAGCCATGGATAGACACCAAACTCACTCATATAGAGGTATTGTAGATATTTTTTTTTTGTACTTATTGGTAAAAGTAACTTAATTTATAAAGAAATAATATACCTATAAATGATGAGCGTGGAAGAGGCGAAGGATATGTGTCGAGATAGAAAAGTTTGGCGCAATGTCCGCTGCCTACTTTGACAGGGAAATAGCGTGATGGTATGTGTGTATGTTCACATATTTCTGGTAATTTGAAAGAAATTACCTTCTAGCAATAAATCCACTAAGTTATTAAAAAACTCCATTTATTTTTTCAGGTCCTTTGTACGAGTATATTTCAGGTTTCCCTAATTCGTATAATTACAAGTACAAAAAAAACATGTATAAAAGAGCTCAACATTTTAAGACTTATAAAGAATATTGTAAAAAGGTATATATTATGTTACACTTAAACACTATGACAAAATGTAGGCTATAAGATACGAGTAATACAAAAATATTAAATGATTTCAAGTACTCCATTCAAGAGATTTTTCCCGAAGGAGCTGAGCGACACATGACATACGTTATATGAGGATACACACTGTTAAACAGTGTGATTGCTCTACCTACCGGCATCTGCAAAGGCAGGTTGGTTCGACTTATAGGTTGATAGAACAATCTATGGGAGCATTGTTTCAAATAATTATCGAATACTCGTATAAGAAGCAGGGATATTATTATTCCATGTTTAACATTATTTACCATAGATTTATAGCGTTTATTTTTTTAAATATTTTTTTTCGTTTTAAAATTAAAATAGCTGTTGGAAAGTTTGAAAATGTCTGTTGAAGACGAAACGGGGAGCGTTTCTTGACTAATTCCAAGCGCACATCTGACTAATGTCATCTGTCGGCAGCTCTCAATAATAATTGCCCCATTTACCTACGCCACGCCGCCGTCACCCGCTCCTACTCGCACTTCGGTGTGGAGCCGGCTTCTTTGTTATTTCACACTCCCTTTCTTCAACCTATTGAGGAAGAATTAAAATAAAATGAAAAAAATAAATGTTTTATCGACTAATTTATAAATAATCATTTTTCGTTTAGTTTCAATTGATTGTTATACAAATGAAGAATTGGAATGAGTGACGATTGTAATATGATATTATAAAGGCATTGTAGTGTTATCTGAGAATAAGCATTAATTACAATCTGATAAGTAAATTGTAAAACAGATATTGAGAGAAAGATCTATAAATGAATGTTGAAAATCCAAAGTCACGATGATAGTGAAAGTGTGAAAGGAAAAGTAACTGTGATGTATGGGTGAGTTATTCCTCAGATTGAAAAGTAACGAGGAATGTCGAACTGCGTGTAGCGATAGGAAACCAGGTCAATAGGGCACAAAAACATTTATACTCAAACTGGACGTTATCAAAATCTGCTGAGATGATATTCCAAACAATAGTTTGATACCATATTTGATATATGGGAGTGAAACGAGGACATGAAAAAATACTAAAAAGAGCCGAATAAATGCTGTAGAAAAGCGTGCACTTAGAATAAATAATATATGGAATGACAAAGTATGAATATAATGAAATATTTAGCGGTGAAGATGAAAAAGAACACTCTAAGATGGTTTGGGCATATGGAACGAAATAACGAAGAATGACTTGGAAAACATACAGCATAAATTTCAATGGAAAGCGTGGTAGAGGAAGATCAAGGAAATTATGGTTAGATCAAGTAAATACGAGTATATTGAAAAAACGAAAACTAAGAAATAAGATAAATCTTAGGACTTTTTTATGAGAAGGTGTGTAGATGAAATATGTGTTGAGATATGAAAGTCAGGCGGTCTGTCTTCTCTGCCTATCCCAGCAGGGCAACGTCGCTATGGTATGTAAACATTTAGTATTTATACGATGTTTGGGAAATAAATGGCAAATATCTCTAATCGTTTAAAATTATTTTTAACCCTTCCGTTCCAGGACTGGGTATGTACTTTTTTTTTTAATTGACACTTCATTGTTCAAAGGTAAAATCGGTGGGTGTTTTGCCCTTCAGGCGTTTCAAGTACTGTGACAATTGCTGGTTGATATGCTAGAAGGTTATTATATTAGGGTACATAAAAACAAAAATAACAATTACACATAAAAAATAGAGAATAATGAAATGAAAAGAAAATATACGAAACATAATTTTTTAACATACATACACACCATCACACTATTTCCCCGTCAGGATAGGCAGAAAAGAGAGAGCGCCAGACTTTCCTATCTCTACACATACGCGTATACTTCACCTCTCTCATATCCATACCTCTTCTACATCGACATATCTTAAATACAACTTCCATGATTTTCGTCACTTTTTACATTTCTTTATTTCAAAATATAATTCACTTGATCTAACCATACGTTCCTTGGTCTTCCTCTACCACGCCTTTCACTAACATTTACGATGTATATTTGTTTTGTTAGTCTTTCTTCATTCATTCGTTTCAATCATTTCTGCATTCTTTCTACATACTTAAATCATCTCAGAGTGCTCTTTATCATCTTACTCAACACATCAGCCTTAAGTTCACTTTCATCCCTAATCACTTAACTCCATATTGTCATAAATTGTCACCTCATTGTATGATTCTCAATGCACCAATAGCTTGAAGGAGGGAGGGATAAGAGAAAATAGAATGACGAATAGGTGAAAACGTTCTGACTTTGAGAAGATATATGTTGTAATTTGAAGTAAGCCAATGAGGGTGCAAGACTGACAGCAGGTGGTAGCTGGTTCCTGAATCTAACGGCATGGACAGTAAAGGACGGCATGAAAGAGGAGCGATGATCTGAAAATAACAAGAAGCAATCTCTGCTTGAGTATAATAGCGCAAGTGCTGAAAATTGTCGATGAGATATTGAAAAGCGGCGGGATAGTATAAACACAAACTTTAGTTATTTTAAAGTGAGAAAACAATATAAAATGTTTACCAGTAGGAGAAAGACTAGAATATTAATAGTTAACTTCCCTCAGATGTATTTACTATGTAAATATTATACTATTGTTCTGGAGAAATATTCATAACTTCGAAAACCCATTGGCAAATCCAATGACCCGTAAAATACATTCAGAACTCAGCATAGTGGCGAAAAATAGACAGCTCCTTAAAATAACTTAATGTCATAGTTCAAGTGTATGTTATATGGTATTTTACGATATGTACTACGATTGATTTTCGGAGGACTTCTTAGAAAACGACTAAAGGTTCTATAATAAACTGTTCATATTAAAGACAACTGTAAGATATCACGGAATGTTCATATTAAAGACAACTGTAAGATATCACGGAATGATTTTATTTCGATATAAATATTTTGATATATATTTGATTATTAAAATAATGAAAAAAAGGATACATTGACTTTTGCGTAAAAATTATACGTTATAGACGATGTTTAAATTAAAAATAAATACAAAAATAAGCTAATTTAATTTATCTGACGCTTAAGCATCCTTAATAAGTCTCAGCCAAATTTATTAAATAAAATACAAACAGCAAAAATACAAAGTTGATTAAATTACAAAAAAAAAACAAATAAAATTTAATAACCAGTCTCACGTTCAAGAATGTAGATTGAGCAAATGCCGTAAAAGGGGCAAATGCCGTAAAAAAGGCAAAAATATCTATCAAATCACACATAGAGTTACCCAATTCCTACCTTCCTCTATATGCTTTCTACCTCTCTTTGCTTTCAAAAATTTTCGAAACTGTACTGTGCAACCAAGTTAGCAGCCAAGTATCATCAAGGTTTATTGGAAACCAGCATAGTTTTTTACCAAAATGATCGACTGTTACTAACCTTCTATCTCTTACACAGCAGATTGCTTCAAATTAAAACGAACTTTCCCAAACGGACGTCATATATACAAACTTCCAGAAAGCTTTCGACAACGTTGATCACGATATATTACTTAAGAGGATGTATAACCTTAGCTTCGGCGATAATCTAATTGGATTACTTGCATCATACCTAAAAGAAAGATCTCAATACGTAACAATCCGGAACAAGCCTTTTGTGGAATTCATCGCAAGATCTGGTATACCACAAGGATCTAATTTAGGTCCCCTACTATTGCTCACATTATTAGACGATGTTCAAAATTCTACAAGTCACTCGACATGTTTATAGTTCACTGACGACTTGGATATTTTCAAAAAGATTAATTCACTTCACGACTGTGCACAGTTACAACAGGATCTAGACTCTAGTTTCCTGAACTGAGCAAAATAATCGTCTGTTCAACATTAATAAATGTGTCTGTGTATCTTATAGTCGATCGTTCTCACCAATCCACCATCAGTGTATCGGACGTATGCCGTCACCCTTGTGTGTGTATGTGGTATGATGAGACAGACAAGGTTGTGTGTAGATCTGGAGGGAAATTACCCATTTATTTGTATATGTGAAAAGACATTGTTATAATTCTGTAAATGTATCATGTCATAATGTAAATCTATATTGTGTAAATCTGCTAAATGTATGTAAAAATAATAGTCACATTGAATCCGAATGAGCTCGCGACCGCGGTGGAAATTGTGCCGTGGCCGAGCCATCGAGACCAAGGCAGAAAGCGGTCAGTCTAAGCGGCCCCGCTAGCCCCGAACATGGGTTAACCTATCGGGCAACGGGCGCTTACTCTGACTGACTTTCCGCTAATATAGAGCCTCAAATTAAAGCAAAAATATATACCTCAAAACATCGCTGTTACTTCTCTACAACTGTGTTTCACTTCGTCTGACCTTCTCCGATCCACCAGAGAGGAATCTCTCTCGATCATCTTCACTTCTCCGGAACCATCGTCAACGTTACACCACTGGAGCTAGGTCGAGCGGCCATCTTGGATATCACGTATAGGCTCCGCCCGGAGCAGTGACCAAGCCCCGCCCCTAGACAGGGGCGCATTGACGAACGGAATAAATCGCCACCAATTAATATTTTGGTGATTGACGATTTTATCCGCGAGCTGAATTCTTCGAGCATTGCGCAGCGACCAACGCCCTATCTACAGTCTTTGTACCTGTCCGGTACAAAGTGGTCCTTCGAGCCGGATCCGCTGCGTAGTCTCGAGAATCGTCGGCATCAGAAGCAACCTGGATCATCATCATCATGCCGTCTCCTCGTTCTGGCAAAACTCCCGCAATGGAAGCGAGAGACCAGAGCGACGATTCATCGGACGATGATTGGATTTGGTCCTCACATGCTGATCCGGAGGACGAGATCAGGAGGCTTCAGAGGGTGCTCCGCAACGCAAAGCGGAAAACGGCCGCTCTTGAGAGAAAGCTGAGACTGCAAGCTGCGACGGATGACGCCATCCGTGGACCATCGGAGGAACGCGTTCCTGATGCTCTGGCAGCTGATCCCCTGCGGCTCCCCAATGATTGGGTGAGCCAGCCACAGGATCCATACGTGCAGATGGCAGCGATGTTTGCGGAGCTCATCCGATCTTCACACGAAAGGGGAACCTTAACAGCACCAGCCTGTGAAGTGGTTGTACGGATGATCGCGCTGATCACCGCGATTCGCGACCGACATTGCGCGAATCAAGGGCGGATTGGCGCGAACGAACACAGGGCGTGTCCGCAAGATGAGCGGCACACCGAGAAGCAGCGGATGTGCCAGGATACAGCGGAGCGCAATGACAATGCGCGATCCGAGCTGACACATCACGCTGAGAGAGAGGACGCCGTCGCCGAGCCAAACGCCAGCGAGGCGTCCGAAAAGGTTGGCGCAGATCAAGGAAAGATTTGCGCAACCCGAGATTGCGCAAATGGACATTGTGCAACCGGACATTGCGCAAAACGACATTGTGCAATGCGCGCGTCTGCCCGGAAGGGAGACAACGCGTGTCCGCGAGACGGGCGGCGCGCCGGGATGTGCCAGGATGCGGCGTCGCGTGACCAGAATACGCGACCCGAGCTGACACATCACGCCGAGGACCAACGGATGCGCCGGGATGAAGCGGAGCGCGCAGAGAACGCGCGACCTTCATCGACACATCGCGCCAAGACAGAGGGCGTCGTCGCCATACGGAAGAAAGGCGCGACGTCTGGGGAAGAAATGGCGGCGCGACAATGCCCGCCGCGCTTTGGCGTGGGACGGCGAGAAAAGAGGTCACGGCAGAAACCGGACCGCGCCCTCTCGACAGTGAAAGCGCAAGTGTCACACGTTGGTGTCACTTGCGCTACTAATGCGATATTGACACGGACCACCGGATGGATGAAACGGTGCGTGTCAAACTGCCGCCGCCCTAGATACCAGAGGACCAACGGCGCGCAGACCACGGAGGAGCTTCGAACCGCGGAGCTAAGGTTAATTGGGATTGCGCAAAAGGAAACTTTTCGCGCTGACCTAAGAGCTCTGCGGCGCGGCGAAAGTCTCCTCCCTGGAACGAGACTGAGGGGAGTGTCGCCTTGGCTTGACATCCGAGCATCCAGGAAGACAAGACGACTCACCACTAGACCAGGGACACGCGGAGGCCGGGCGCATCGCATCCAGAGGATGCACGCCTCACCTTCCCCCAGCACAGGACATCGCGCAAGTCAATGATTGACTTGCGCACAAGCAGACAGATCTACACACCTGCCAAGAACTCGGCGTACCACATACACGGATAAACAAGGCGATGATCACGGCTGGCACCCTACCACGAGACCGGGGGACCACGCCGGGAGGATATCAACCTCTGCGAGGTGACAACGCACACGTCCTTGCCCAATGAGATGTTGCTCCGAGGATGACTATACGGAGGCAACATCGAGGGGAGTGTATCGGACGTATGCCGTCACCCTTGTGTGTGTATGTGGTATGATGAGACAGACAAGGTTGTGTGTAGATCTGGAGGGAAATTACCCATTTATTTGTATATGTGAAAAGACATTGTTATAATTCTGTAAATGTATCATGTCATAATGTAAATCTATATTGTGTAAATCTGCTAAATGTATGTAAAAATAATAGTCACATTGAATCCGAATGAGCTCGCGACCGCGGTGGAAATTGTGCCGTGGCCGAGCCATCGAGACCAAGGCAGAAAGCGGTCAGTCTAAGCGGCCCCGCTAGCCCCGAACATGGGTTAACCTATCGGGCAACGGGCGCTTACTCTGACTGACTTTCCGCTAATATAGAGCCTCAAATTAAAGCAAAAATATATACCTCAAAACATCGCTGTTACTTCTCTACAACTGTGTTTCACTTCGTCTGACCTTCTCCGATCCACCAGAGAGGAATCTCTCTCGATCATCTTCACTTCTCCGGAACCATCGTCAACGTTACACCACTGGAGCTAGGTCGAGCGGCCATCTTGGATATCACGTATAGGCTCCGCCCGGAGCAGTGACCAAGCCCCGCCCCTAGACAGGGGCGCATTGACGAACGGAATAAATCGCCACCAATTAATATTTTGGTGATTGACGATTTTATCCGCGAGCTGAATTCTTCGAGCATTGCGCAGCGACCAACGCCCTATCTACAGTCTTTGTACCTGTCCGGTACAATCAGTATATTTATACAGGGAATGGCATTAAACAGAATTTCTGAATTCAAAGATTTGAGCGTAACCTTTGATGTCGGACTCACGTTCGTTAACTATGTCTCGGGTTTGATATTGGACTGTTACAAACTACTCGGTTTTATAATGAGAATATCAAGAGAATTTAGCAACACCGATATCCTTCGAAACTTATATAATTATCTAATAAGAACCAAATTAGAATATGCATCTACAGTTTGGACTCCTCATCAGCTGAAATATAAAAACAATATAGAATACAAAAAAAAATCCTCAGATATATATGGTACAGAACAAAGGGCTATTACCCAAAATATGCTCACCATGTCGAACTTCTTACGATGTGTAACTATAGAAGACTCGAAACAAGAAGGCCAGAATCCATTAAGATATTCCTACTAAAGGTTTTTCAAGGTTGCTATAATTGTCCCGCTATTTTAGAAGCACTAAGTTTATATGTACCTAATAAATATAGCCGTGCAAGGAATCACCCTCTGTTCTACATACCAACTTACAGGACGAATATCATGGTTAAACACTCAGTCACGCGTGGTATAGAGATATTGAACCAACTGAATGACACTGTGGATATATTCTCGGCACCGCCTAGCAGAGCAGTATGAGAAGAATCCTGGCTGATATTCTTCCTAACGAATAAGCTAACTCTAGAAGTAGGCCCTCTTTGTGTAACAGTACAAATCCGTGCCAAGTGAAAAAAAATTGTAGTGTTCTCGCGATTAATGAATTACAGCGTGTAACTGTCGTTAGCAAATGTCTATTGGCTCGTAAAAAATTCCGTGTCTTTCTAGCAGGAGTGTGATAACCAATATGAGCCTATATATTGGAGCGATCAACGATATTATCAATAATTATACAGAAACATCAAATCAAATGTAAAATCCTTCTTTCAGAGAGTTTAAGAAGGTGGGTGTAAGTCAATAATATTCGATTAGTTAACCAAAAGATGAGAGGTGTATTATATTATTAAAACAAAACTACATAACTATTTCTAAAGATATATATTACTATCGTGTTTCTTTCACTTCGAATATGAGTGGAAGGTGTGATAGAGAAAGATAAAGGAAGGAATGATAAGATTCAGGGAATGATTTTTGAAAGAAGGAAATGTGAGAAGAAAAATAGTAGGAGTTTTATGAGAAGATTTAAGTCTGGCACTCTGTCGTCTCTGTCTATCCCAAAGAAGAAACGGCGTGGTAGCAGGAATGAAGTTAAGCATCCTAGATAATGCAAAGTGGCGCCGATCTTGCGGTTCATGTCAAATACATGATTACGTCGTCAACTCTAATTTACGACAACTCAAATGTACATCAACTCTAATTTACGTCAACTCAAATTTACATCAACTAAAATTTACATCAACTCAAATTTACGTAAATAATATCAATAAGGATACCCAGTATCTTTGACATGGAATAAGTAATAATGTACAGAATCTTTAATTTCGATACGTAAACCAATCAAGAGGCTTCTCAAGTCAACATTTATTGATTTATGATCATGGAAGCGATCTTGGAGTGATATTGTTCACTTAAATAGTGGTTGAGCAAAAAAAATCAAAAAGAATACGCATTCGTTATGTACAGTACAACCTGGCGGGTTTATTATCACGCGGAAATCTCTTATAACTAACCAGATAAATGTTAGAGGTCTGAAATGTTAATTATCCAAAGGCATCGAATCAGTAATTTCAAGACGGAAGACACGTCAATTATCAACTAGACTGCGGTATCCTTTTTAGGTAACATCTGAAATTGATCTAACAAGATTTTTGCCCACCCACTAGATTACGGAGATAATCATATTGGTATATGTTATTATTATTTTATTTAATTTCAACAAAAAAATTATTTATTACGAATAATCTAGAAAATTATATATTTCATACATACAAAACACGCCATTTTCCTGCCAGGGTAAGCAAAATGGACAGAGTGTCAAACTTTTCTATCACAGTACACATATATCGCTTCTTCTACATCCATATATCATATCATATAGCTCTTCATTTTCGTCATTTAATATTTCCGTCATGTGCTCCGTATATAATATATATTTTCTTAATCTTCGTCACTGACGTTCTCTCTCTATATATAATTTAGCTCAAAAGTAAGAAATAAATAGATACGAGTATATGTGTTTTGAGGCCGTTTTAAGCAACGTCTTTAAGTGCTACTAAAATACATGTGGAATTAAATTAATTCACAGTGGAATTAAGACGGATTTCAATTAAAACATTGTACCTTAAAATATATTACACAATTTTTTTTATTAAAGTCAGAATGAAGCCATCAAAGTTAACACTTTTTTTCAACGAAAAAAACATGTTTTTCAGCATTATAAAATTATACGAGTAAGTCAAAATTCACAAGTGCTAATTAAGTATAAAATACAATAATAAATATATTTATAACATAAAATAATTAAGTAGATTATAAGAAATGTCTATTGAGTGTCGTCAGCATCAAAAAGGTTGACTAAATATTATCCCGCCATGGCTAAAAGCTCTCTTAACGCGCGGCAACTTTTTTTGGCGGGCTTTTTATCTATTCGGCTTAAGTGGGCTCCGTGTTCTTAATTTGAATCTGGAAAACGAGCGACGATTGGTGTAGTGACGTTAGGCGAAGGGTTGCCATAAATGAAATATAGTGTATTAGAATTAATTGAAGTTGATGATAAACATAAAGGACGATTCAGACGTGGGAATTCTGTTGTGGGTGGTCGGTTGGACTTTTTATTTTGGGATAGGATTAAAAATAGTTAGATGTTCTTTGAATAGAGAAGGAATATTTTTTGAAAGGTTTCTCAACTTTTCAACCCATAGACTTATGTAACGCCGTTTCGTAACCACATTGTCTTTGCATAAAGGCGTCAAGAACTTCTGTAAGAAATAAGATAGAAGGCGGTTTTTATAGTGATTTGAGTGAAAGCTGGGAAGTTATATATCTCACTCGACAAAACTCTTTCCAAGTACACGTAATTGATGTGATTATCTTTATTTCAATAATAAAAGGACAATTTATACAGCGCCGTGTTTAGAGTGCAGAATCTCCTCAAGAGAACTATGGTTGAAAGATACAGAAATTAAAAAAAATGGAAAATCGTGGCCAGGAACAGCATTGCATTTGATCTCGTTAATCGAGCTTTCGGATTTAGAACTACTGCAGTATGTACGAAATTAGTTAGAAGTAATCTCGAAATTAGTTAGAAGAATATAATAGTGTTAGCAAGACTATCGCACGTCAAGCGGCAACAACACACGCATACGCCTATCGCGTCTGAGTATTGCTATCAAACAAACTATTTTACCAGACTTTGATCCCTCTTCTAACACAAGACACTAGAAGTCAAAGTCTTACCAACTAGACCACAGGGAACGCAAATTAATATATAAAACGCACTTAAAGAGAGTTCGTTTGGTAAAGAGCGCTATATAAATTGACATTTATTATTATTATTATTAGTCTGCATGAAAAGTAGATTTTTGGTCTAAAATTAAAAATGGTGCCCATAACACCACCCTCTTAGGAAGTTGTAAATGTTCCGTGCCTTGCTGGAGAAGGATTTTTTTTTATTTTTTTTGTTCTCAATGTTACGATTCCATTGACATCAAGACGAACTAACGTGTCCATTCTCGAAGAACTAAGAATCACCGACAGATTGTCGACAATATGCCTTCGACGAGTCCTCCGATTCTTTTGGTACATTCCTCGTGGCCAAGGAGACTAACCAAGTGAGGGATGCAACTGAACTACCCTAAACACATGCCCATCGAGCCGTGGAGTGCAGGGATGCATGGATAGGAGTCGTCGGAGGCTATCACGGGAGTCACGAAACTCATTCACGAGTTACACGACAGGCTGAATTTATTACTATCCATATATCTTTCAAAAACAGATCAAATTATTAAATTTGATTTTAACATTTTGAGCCTTGACCCACAGCAAGTGAATCTTATCCTGGGACCGGCCCATTTTTGAAGATACGGCTTTTTTTTTGGGTGCCGTTGGCAATCGAATCCACAGCCTCCGAGTAAAAGTCAAAGGTCATAGCTAACTAAGCCACGAAGGTCGTCAATAATTAGGTCAAAAGATATTAATAAATCTATCTAAAGTTAATTTTTAATATCAATACATAAAATATCACAAAAGCTGGCGAACAAACATCATAACGACAATAATAGTCCACTTACTAGTAAACGTGTGATTGAAAGCTTGAACCCAAAGCAGTCAATTCAAAGCGCCTACTGTACTACGCGGGACCATATAAATGTTCTAAGCATCATACCAATAAAACTGTCAACCCAAAAATAATTAATGACAGTCTTCTGTTTCCAATCATCCGTCTCTTTCCTGCACGGCGGGACCGTGTAGCGCGCGTGCGAGGGAGACGGCTTGTTGACAAGAAATATCGTATACCCGGTAGGTGTCGCCGGTCGAAGGAAAATATTTATTTTGGTAATTATTATTATTACCCACTTAAGCGTTTCCTTTGGCGTTTGACTAATGTGTTTGACAAACGAGAAGCGGTCCAAGTCTGTTAAGACATCAAAATAAGTTATTTTCATATGTCATTTGTTTTTTAAATAAAACAAATGCAATCACCAAATTTTATTGCAAACACATACATACATATGCCATTTTCCTGTCGGGGTAGACATATAGGACAGATCGCCAGACTTTCCAATCTCAACACACATTCTTCGCCTCTTTCACATCCGTACAGCTTCTCATACAACTCCTATGATTTCTGTGACATTCTACGTTTCCTTCTTTTTTATTTTTTTTTATTAAACAAAGTAATATATTGTACAAATATTTGTAAACGCTATACCTATATACAAATGTATCACTTAACTAATCTTACTTATATGTTATAATTTATGAACTTACTTAATCTTATTTTCCTACATGACATTTTATTTTTATTTTTTACAATCTTAATAAATGATTTCATAGAAATAATTAACACCAACATACTAATTATAACTAGATAACAATTCTTACAACTAATTATTTAGCAAGAACAAGTCCACTTGTTCAGGCTACTTGTATTCCATCACATTCACTCAGACCTTCGTCATCCCAGCTAAAACTGTAACATATGTAATACGTTTCCTTCTTAACCGTTTTCTACGTATATTACTGACTTGAAATTTGTTTTAAAAAATAAATACATACATAAGATCACGCCGTCTCCCTGTTGGAGTAGGAAGAGAGGACACTTTTCAATTTCAACACACATCCTTTTCCACTTTTACATCTGTCCACCTTCTCATACAACTCCTATGAATACTGTGACATTATACGTTTCCTTTTAACCGTTTTCTACGTTTCTTAACCCAGTAGTTCGGTTACTGGAGCCCGACACGATATTATATCCAGGCCACGCTATTTATTAATCACCGATTCGGATATGTTAGTTTATAAGACAAAAGAAAAAAAGATCTTATTCGTTTTAAGGACGTAACATACATATACATCATCTACATTGCATGGTAAGTAGAAATAACGGATCTTCATGACTTTTTATCCAAGCATACAACTATCGCCTACCATTCACCTCGTCATGCAGTATTTTATCATTCACACTTCAAATACTTCATTTCAAAACCACATACTTCATTTCAAAACCTGATCCACTTGATCCAGCCACGTTTTTCTCAGCCTCCCTGTTCCACGCACACCTTGTATTGCTGACTTGTATACTCACTTAGTCATTCTTTGTATCTACACCTTCACACCGAAAAGCTATTTTTTTCATCTTACTTAAAACACAATTTTATCCATGCGTTTGATATAATAAATTTCCGCATGGCAATAAACCTGCCAGTTTGTACGTTATGTAACCTAAGCGCAATATAGTACGATGCTAAGGATCGTGCCCCATTCCGACTTCATGGATGACTTTTGTCCATCTCTCACTGCATTCGCATTCGGAAATGGTAGGCCTGTGACAGTTTTCACTAAGTCCGTTCATTGGATAGGTGATCTTCCTTTACCTCTAATGTAACGATCCTGTCCGTTTTATTTATTTTACATTTGACACATGTTTAACGCAATAACAAAACATAACATAGTGAACCATGTTATTCATCCTTCTATGTGAAGTGGCTCAGTTACACCCACAGAGGAGTTCAATCCTTAATTTATTCACCGATATATGAAAGATATCAATATCAGATAATTCATTCAATAAGGGCATTCCGTGTGTGAGTAATGATGCTCTTAAAAGCTCAGTTCAGGAATACGGCACTCAAAACAAAATTAATTGACAATAGCATAGATAATTGTCCCGTTCGTGAAACAAAACTTTGTCAATCAACTTGTTATTTTTCATATTAGCAATTTGTATATGTATAAACAGATGCATATAACACTTAAGGAATAATATCAAAGAATGCCAATGAAAAATGTTTGATAGAGCCATGGGTAAAATCTATACTATTTGTAATAAATGTGTCGAAGAAATTTCTTTTGGACTCGCTCAACTAGCGGGGAATTCTGGATTCCTCTCGGGCTCCTATGATTGAGCCGCACACTAATATTTCGTGAACCCGTGAATTGTAAAGAGATCTTATAGCAGCGTCACCATCAAATATCATTTTTTGACATTTTAGAATATAACAAAACAACACTTCTTCTATCACCTCTAGTTGACATACTACTGATATGAAATTATCAAACTTAATCTGTAATATCGCCTTATCTTGTGGTGGAGATGTCTGGCGTGATATACGAGTACGTTCATTAACGTTCTTATTTGTGTTAGAATATTTGTTTATATTAGCAAGCAACAGAGTTCAAAGTAATGATGACGTGTGACCCACTATTTCGTATTTTATGTCGGTGATTTCAGGGATTACCTTTTCCACTGTTATGTTATCATCTCTGTTGTGTGTGTGGTGTGTAACTATGTTTATTTGAAGGAAGTATTTGAGTAGTTGTCTTCCCTCTACGTTGTTTATCGGTTCTCCCTCTACCCCAGATACGTCGTTGAATTCAGCCAGATATGTTATTGGCGAACATATCTTAAGGGATGAATTGACTTGTCAGTGGCCCTGGTGGGCATCGTCAGGTTCCAGCGTCATTCCGATCATCCCGCCCCGCACTACAGCCCACCGACGGCAACACTTCGGCTCCCATGAACAGCAACACACCGTCAGCCGCACAAGCAATTGAGTGGTAGAATATTTCAGTTTATATTAGAAATTCACAGCAGTAATTTAATATGGGAAATGCGCACATCAAGCGAAGCTATTTCTGTGGGAAATCCAAGCACTGCACAATGTAACGCACAATTGCTAAATTGGAGGTGACAGGTGCGACGCAACTCTGATTGCTGATGTGCCAATGGGCTATTCCGTAGTAAAAACATTTGGATAAAGTAACGAAATGGTATTAAGTACTTCATATCGTCAGGCAACCCGTAAACAAGTGCATCTCAGTTTAAACGACTTAATAGGATGTTTTTTCAAGAGTATGATCTTCTCCGTCAGACCTACATCCCATGTATATCTCTGACAGACCTACATCCCAAGTCAATGACCTAAACATATAGAAAAATGCACTTTATAAAGTCAATTTTGTCACTTTTAACTTTATCCTTACCAGGCATAGAGCGGATGGAGTGGCCGATTTATTTTGGTATTTTTATTTGAAAAAATATTTAAAATAAGTAAAAAGTTTATTACTCATGGTTCGTTGAATTTTTTTGTTTGTTTTATGTGTCTTTTTGTTTCATGGGTCTTTTTGATAAAATTTAATGATTTTTATACTGTATCGGAATTAAATTCAGAGTTGTAACTTCAATAGGAAATGTAAACTATACGAGTATATCGCAACACAAAATTTTTATTTCATTATTTTATTGTATGTGTATTGTATTACACTTTCGTTGTATATAGTACAATCTGGAGGGCGTATTGCAATATGGCAATCTCTTCCAACAAACCAGAAAGATGTTAAAGTGACCTTAAGTGAAAAATACACTGGAAACCTTTTAAAAAAATCTGGGTTCCAACGGGATTTGAACTCGCAATCTCCGGGTTGCGAGACAATTGTCTTACCAACTAGACCACGGATTCGGATGTCTTATAATACAAATTTCTTATATATTGTATATAATAGAAATATCACTCATATATAATAAAAAAATTGCCACTAATTTAAAACAAATGCGTGTTTATGCTGTATTCACAAATATTTTTAATTAAAAAAAGTCGAAAAAAAATTGCGTTAAAAATCACATTTCTGAATAAACTTTTTACACACGAAATTAATTATGTCAACAAGTATTGCGAAACCACTTAAAATTGTTGAATAAGTATAAACAATAAAAATTATAAAGTAAGATGGTTTGGGCATCTAGAATAAACACATAAAGAAAGAACAATAAAACACATATACAGTGCTAAGTGAGAAAAAGACGAGGAAGAGGAAGACTAAAGGAAATATAGTAGGAATATGAATGGTATTTTGAAAGAAGAAAATTGTAAAATTCTGAGAAATCGTAGAAGTTGTATAAGATGTGTATGGATGTAGAGGAGGCGAAAGATGTGTGTTGCGATAAAAAAGGCTGGCGCTCTGTTCTCTCTGCCAGCCCAGACAGAAAAATGTCGTGATAATATGTATACTTTTCAGATGTTCTGTAAATTTAATCACCGTAATAAAATATATACAAATTAAAATCTCATTTTTTTTCTTTTTAAGCTTGCAAAAGCCTTCAAGTAGATTGTGAAAACATAGTTTAATTTTAACAAGCGAAGTTGCAACAGCTTTTATTTTTATTAAACTGAAAAGTTATGCAATCTGAAAGTTTTTCCATTGTTATCATAAAATTTTTATCAATTATATCATCCCCATCACGCCATGTTCCTATTAGGGTAGCTATAAATAACAGATCTCAACTTTATTCAATCCAAGAACACATATTTCGCTTATGTTACTTCCATACACATAGTCACGCAAAATCTCTTATTATAAAGGTTTTTTACTAGTTCCGCTTTCAATATTTTATTCATTTTTAAATTTTATAGACTTATTTTTTGTATATTGAGAAAATATAGTTTTAACCCGTTTAATTTAATCTCCAATTGTCACAAAAGCTATGATTTCTCGTATATTGAAAGGTTAAGTAATATGAAAGAATTCTTTTTGTAATTGTTATCAATTCTTTCGATTTAAAACACATACCATATAATCACTCATTATGGGCGAGTAATGAAACATTAAAGTCGAAGAACTCTGATATTTAGGTAGTATTTTCTCAGATGATGTAAGAGTTACGAGGGATATCGAACGACGTGTAGTGATAGAAAACCAATTCGATTGGGGACTAAAACATACCTACTCGAGCCGTATCAAAATCTGCCAAGAATATAGTCCACAAAAAGTATTTTAGTATCAATGTTGATGTATGAGCGTGAAACATAGACGTGGTACAAAACTGAAGAACCGAATAAATGCAGCTGAAATACACGGACTCAGAAGAAAACATAAGGTGCTGTAGAAATGTGTGCACTAAGAAGAAAATATAAGATGCTGTAGAAATTTGTGAATTAAGAAGAAAACATAAGGTGCTGTAGAAATGCGTGCACTAAGAAGAAAATATAAGATGCTGTATAAATACGTGCACTAAGAAGAAAACATAAGGTGCAGTAGAAATATGTGCACTAAGAAGAAACCATAAAGTGCTATCTAAATAAAACACTAAAAAGAAAACATAAGGTGCTGTAGAAATGCGTGCACTAAGAAGAAAACATAAGGTGCTGTATAAATAAGTGCACTAAGAAGAAAACATAAGGTGTTGTAGAAATGAGTGCACTAAGAAGAAAACATAAGGTGCTGTATAAATAAGTGCATTAAGAAGAAAACATTAGGTGTTGTAGAAATGCGTGCAATAAGAATAAAACATAAGGTGCTATAGAAATTCGTGCACTAAGAAGAAAACATAGGGTGCTGTAGAAATGTGTGCACTAAGAAAATATAAGGTGCTGTATAAATAAGTGCACTAAGAAAAAACATAAGGTGCTATAGAAATGCGTGCACATAGAAGATTGCATGAATTCTGTTGGGCCCAATTTTTTTCTAATAAGATCTAATAAGATCCCAGCCAGATTTTCTTTATGACACCTTTAACATATTTCTTGGAGATTGGAAGAGATTGCCACGTTACAAAAAATCTGCCAAGCTGTATTATATAAAACGAAAGAGTCATAAAATACAATAAGTCTACCAAGATAGCTTCTTAAAAAAATAATTAGCTTTTTATGTTAAAAAAATAATTAGACTTCATATTATTTATCTTAAAAAAAAAAAAATTAGTTTTCATATTTTCGAAACGAAATATTAAAGCAGAAAGTAAAAAAATATAACAAAGACATAAAAACTCAAAAACTAAAGCCCGAGTCATATAAATAATAAATTTTATATTGTTAATTACGCATACTAAGATAATTCCTCACTCAGCCCCTGGCCGCCACTCTCTCAGGCATGGCAGGGCCGCAGCGGCTGTTTATATCCACGCCTCAAATTACTACATGTCACTTCAATGGGACTGAGCTCTGATATTGAAGGTGTCCGATTATACAGAGTGCTACATATACAATAAGAAATTTGTATAAAAATTGTATAAAGTAAAATATAATATTTTTAGAATTCTAGTATCTATCTATTTAAAAACTTTATATTCTAATATCCATATAAACATCCGATTTCGTATTCTAGTATCTATTAACGTGTTCCTCGCGGGAATCACAAACGCCTGTGATCTGATCTGTAGCATTCCTTTGTGTATTTTACGTAATGTTTAGTTTATCTCCTTTATTTAATGAGTCTCCTTAAGAGTAATGACTATTATTTATTATCAGAAAATTACTTGAATGTCATGTTTACTTGGTAGTTTAATCAAATATCAGTGGTTCTAAACCAAATACGCGTGCCCTATATTTATAAATATACTTTAAAAGTCACACAAATAATATTACTGACCATATGTATTTAAATAAATAAATAAATACCTACAGGTTTATTGAAAACAACATAATATGTACATAATTATTTAATACATTTAGATATATTTCAAAAACACATTAAAAAGAGAATACATTAAAAAACAGAAGCTATCAAAAGGTCTGGGCTCATCTAATAACATCCGCGCGGCCAAGATACACCCCACCAATATAAGGCGAGCTCAGCCACGGGGACACCAGATGTTTTTTAGCCCACACCCTTGAACATATAGAATAAGAAGAGAAAAAAACACAGAAAATAAATAGATTGCAAAAAAATACATTCAAGAGAGAAGACATTAAAAGGTCCGGGCTCATCCCACAAACATTCCCCCGGCCGAAATACACCCCACCAATGTAGGGCGAGCCCGACCGCAAGGGCATTGGGGGGCTTCCAACCCACACCCCCGCATATCTAGATTAAAAAAACAAAAAAACAAAACGTATGGCAAAAAGCAAATAAGAGACCTATTAACCACCCAGATGATAACACTTTAGAGCATCTCTGAAGGAACAACTATTTGAATCCAGTGAAATAAAATCTTAAAAGGTTAAAAAGTAAACTAATGGGTGTGATACAACTTCCGATTCAGAAACGACAAATCGAGAATGGAAAAATCGAACCATACCTAATTTACAAAAATTCCACCTGAATTGTGTTAAATCAAACAATTAAGAAAAAATGCAAAATGTAGACTCCTCGCTCCAGTGATAGAAGTGTTTTGACATCCTGTACACACGGAACAAGGACCTCGGACATTGTATCACAAACGTTACCAGACACCTCTTACTAAAACATATCCCAGCAGTCAAATACTTTAGCAGAATGAATCCAGATGACGTTTGCAAAACGTCCATTGCGATTCTGGGATATGGTCGGTGGATGCCTGCCTGACTGGGCATGTGCCCGCCATACATCTCTCTGGCATAATTTAGTGGTAATCGTCCACTTGCACAAACGGACATATGATTTAGAGTGGGCGGTTTTCAGCGATGTTTATTCATTACGGGCTTATTTGTTTTATTTTACGTTCAACATATTTGTTATATCGAGTAATTTGATCATAAATTGCTTTAATCTCCCGTCTTTAAAGATTGATGATGTAAGAGAAGATCTGAACAGTGTTTTCTAATAATGTAACTTTTTAGGGGATATTCTCATTTCATGGGCCGAAAAATCGACGATATTTTTTTTCAATGAACGAATTATTTTTTTCAATTGTTTTTTAGACATATTTATTTTTCTTTTAAAAACATTTTCATAAAATTTCATGATATAAAAAAAAATCGGTTAATTAATTTTGGAGTTATAATAGATAATAGGAAACGCTTTTAAAGTTTAAATTGCAATTTGTTCACGAATTTAAGTAATTTTCAACTTACTCGTACTGTTAATCAGAAATTCCAGGGCCATATAAACTTGTTAAAAATCCTGACAAACTAAATAATAATTCATCATTCCGAAAAATCTTATTGGACGAGAATTCTTGGAAAATAAGGCTGCTTCCATAACAATAGACGACCCGAAAGCTGCAAAGCCCAGATCATTTTTCGACTGGCGCGCTCAACTAGAAACCCTCATAACTTTTCGAATTTTCAAGATTTTTGAAAATTTCTTACTGGAAATGATTCAAAAAGGATTACCCCCTAAATGTTTTTCTTTTTAATAATCCCTACGTCATAATCGTCCTTGTCGTTCCTCATTACTGAGAATCGTGATCGATAAAATAATGGTAGAATAGTACAGGTTACGACAACACGTCTCTAGTATTCTAAGTCACTTGTTTGCATGACAGTGTATAGATTTTCCCATATACAATTCCTTCACCTGATCACTCCATCTTGCTGGCGCTCTGCTTATTTATTTTCTTCATGGCACACTTCCTATGAATATGGTACTGCGATGATAATCGAGACAATAATTTCCAAAGGGATTTTCACTCAGCCTTACATCGAGTCATCTTCGGACCTATCCAAAACTATTCTTTGTCGCTATTAAATATGCTACTCCAATCTAGTGGCCTCAAAGGATAGTTTTGCTCCATTCGAAGTATTCTGTAATAGTGGTACCTACTGGTAACTTGTTAGGTAATTTGAACTCTAAGCCTTGAGCCGTTTTATTAGTATATTTACTGCGCTGTATAATTTTCGACCTCCCGTGATGTCAGATCTTAAGTCCGTCGTCGCTCCTATTATTTTCACACTCAAGTGTGTTGCCACCCGCAGAGTTCCTATGTACATTACCTTCTTCATCACTACATGATGTCGCACTGATATAAAAATATTTCAGTCTTCTAATGTAGATCGCGCTGGATGGGGTCTTATTTTGTCGCCCATAACAGCTTGGGTGATAGTGGAATCAAATTTCCTTATGACTATCAATTTCTCCAGGTTATCAGGCTCGTATCTAGTAATGTGTGGCAGATTACGTTGGAAGCATATTGATAACAGTCGTACCTTCACATTTACCTTTCGAGATATTTTTGTTCGTTCTTCTGGCGGCCCAAGGCATTCTTAACATCTAACGCCACTACATTTCAAAGGAATCGATTCTTGCGTGTTCTCGCGTTTTTACTATCCATGTTCCAGATATATGTACAATAATAATGTAGAAAACATTCCAGAAAATTTTCTGTGCCGTAGCCAATGTATAGAAAGATTGTTTAATTGAAAATTGCTTTAGATTTGATTAAATAACGCATGCTTTATGGAACTCCGGAATAAATATAAAATTAAAACACCATCAATTTGTTTTATTCCACTTTATTTAAGGTAGAAGTGAATGTTTTTATTTTATATTAATTGTTTGAGTATTTTTATGTAATTATTCCTTTTTGTTTTCCATCGCCTTTTGTTCTAAATTATGGGTTGTCTAAATCAAGATTTGTTGTAAATTATGGATTGTCTAAATCAAGATTTGTTCTAAATTATGGATTGTCTAAATCAATATTTGTTCCAAATTATGGGTTGTCTTAGTAAAAACGTTTACTTTAGGTAAGCTCTAAAAAATAAATATTCTCCTTTGAGTTAGCGTTTAATTCAAGTTTGTCAACGTATATTGCTGCGAGGAAAGTAACATATTTGTACGTGGTATTATATTATATTATATTACAATCTATTAATTTTCATGACTTGTCAAAATTCAAAGGTAGTAAATATTTATGTAAATCCCTTACTCAGACCATCCTTTTTCCCTTCCATCCTAGTGTGCATCAGTATTAGCAAAAGATGGCGATAATTTTTGTGGTGTGAAAGAGATCTTGTCAAGTCATCATCATTATCATGTTACTCGTAAAACTAAACTCATGTGGTGACACAGTGGAGTGGTAGAATTCACATAATTTAGACACGTACAATATAAAAAGAGCTGAATAATTGTTACAGAAAAACGTGCACTTGGAAGAATAAATTAAACGAAAATATGTGACAGAATACGAAATTAGTGATAAATGTGAACTAAAGGCTGGTGTATTGTGTGACAGAATACGGAATTAGTGATAAATGTGAATTTAAGGCTGGTGTATTGTGTGACAGAATACGGAATTAGTGATAAATGTGAACTTAAGGCTGGTGTATTGTGTGACAGAATACGGAATTAGTGATAAATGTGAGCTTAAGCCTGGTTTATTGTGTGACAGAATATGGAATTAGTGATACATGTGAACTAAAGGCTGGTGTATTGTGTGACAGAATACAGAATTAGTGATAAATGTGAACTTAAGGTTGGTGTATTGTGTGACAGAATACGGAATTAGTGATAAATGTGAACTAAAGGCTGGTGTATTGAGTAAAATAACGAAAAATACCCTGAGATTTGGGCACGTGGAACAAATGAATGAATAAAGACTAATTAAAACAAATTTACGCTGTAAATGTGAGTGGAAGACGTGATAGATCAAGGAAAGTATGGCTGCATAATAATTATATTATGAAATAAGGAAATGTAAGAATAGAATCCTAGGACTTGTATGAGAGTGCATATAGATGTGGGAGAGCCGAAATATGTGTGTCTAGATAGGAAGTCTGGCGTTTTGTCTTCTCTGCCTACCCCAGCAGGGAAACGGCTTGATGGTACGTATTTATTTATTTATTAAATTTACGCCACAAAGTGTCTTTTATATACAAATTAACATATGACAAGTTATACAAGTACTCGTACTTAAAATTGTTGACCAAAAATACAAACTTTATCTTAAACTAAAATGGAGATACAAAAGCAGTAGAAATAATAAATTACAAAGTCATTGTTTAAAATTATTTAATATTTATATGGTATGTATATTTATAAGTTCAATGTATGTATGTATCATATATCATAAAATATTACCATATTTTACCAAGTAGATTTACGTAATTGTAGAAGACTTATTTTATAATGGTAAAGAACTTATATTTGTTTTAGTGGAACAACGCTTACATAGAACAAGAAGAATTGGATTTTTCGATAATTTTATAGATAGATCTTGAGATATAGAAAACACATGGGCTCACTTGTAGAACGAGATGCAAGTTGCTTTGCAGAATCGGAAACCTTCCACATGTTGATGCTTGGTTACTCAACTCCAGAGGCAAAGTATTATCCTTAATGTTTTGTTTGTGCAAAATATTAAAATAAAAGAAGTACAATAATTAAGTACAAGTACAAGACAACTCTCTACGAGGAATACGTTCCAATTGTACTCGTATATATTCACATCGTGTCCCTTGCGGGGTTGGCAAAGAGAGTAGATTTCAAAACTTTTCTATCATATTCAATACACTCATATTGCTGTATCATTTTGCAAACATACGAGTATTGTCAAGTTGAATATTACATAATTCGTGCTTCTAACAATACCTCAATTCAAAATTTAGTAATAAAAACTTCACTCATTCATCCATCAATTTATTTGAAATCAACTGATTGGAGAAGAATAATATTTTACTAGTTGCAACCCGTGAAATATTCATGGAAGTAAAACAAATTCTATTGTACGTTTATGAAAATACTCGTATATATTCATAAATGTAAAATTTGTTTATATATACAAGTATATATCATTTATACATCGTCCCCTTTTACACCGGTTCAAAAATTGTTAGCTAGGTATTTAAAATTCGTTCAGTATGACGGACCCACCGAGATTCAAATTTTGAATTACATTCGGACAGAATCCAAGTATTCCTCTCTCGCTCTATTGTATTTAAAATTCAATTTTCGTATTCTTTCTTTGGCGACAACCATTGTATGGGGTTTGGCCTATTTATAATATATTAACTTAAAATTTAAGCAACTTAAAACAAATAAGAAAAGGTAAACATTGGAAACAAAAGACGAATCGAAGAATATTTGGTTTCTCAGACTTAAACATTGTTTTGTATACCCAAACAATCATTGTATCTGACTGCTATACCCAGCAGACTTAATTGAGATTTATGCAATAAACAGTGGCCGAATCAGTCCAACGCTTCTGGCAGAGGGTCCAATAAATATTTGTCAACTCCAACAACACCCCTGCATGGCATGTCATTTCACCCCCGAGCGTCCACGATCAAACACGAACACTTCCGATCCAGCGACGGACCGTTTCGTCCAACGGGGGATGTTCCCCAGGGATGGCGGCCGATCGGAAGTGTAATTATGAGGACGGGAATCGCTCAACTCGCTGATTGATGCTTCGAATTACAATATAATCCAATCCAAATGTTTTGGTTAAGTGTCACGATTGATCGAAGCCCATCAGAGCACAGAACTAAATGCTTTAGGCACATTTTTTTGTCCCATGTATATTTCTATTATTTGACAGGAGTTACTGATTTTGTGCAAGTTTTTTTTATCCCATTCGTACCACAATTTTATTGCTGACATTGGTCAGTCAATAAAAGTCAGTCGGTAAGTCGGTCAGTCGGTAAGAGCTGATTTAGTTCTAAAAAAATGGTTGGGTATAGGTAAGGAAGAAAAATGCGCTTAAGTGGGCTTTTCTTATGTGCTATTTATTGATATCATCCAAGGGATGAAGACTGCAACACTTTCGAACTATCGGCCATCATTTAAGACAACGCAACAAAGTAACAACTCCGAAAAGCATTTGAAACTAGCGAATAATAGCCGTGAAAACCTTCGAACATATATGATTATCTGTAAAATTGTCAAATGCTACGTACCTGAACCGATAGTCTAGTGGTAAGTAATTTTCTTTTATTATTAACGTCATGGTTTTTAAATTTTCTGTCACCCAATTCGACCTTAACACTACATACGAAATCTTAACTTTTTACTAAAAAATAGTATTTAAAATTACATTTTGTTTAAGGTCAGAAATATTTTTTTAGTATTCAGGCCGGACTGTGAATTTAGACTATATTCTACCTATATTCTCTAAAAAATATGAGCTGCATATCACCTTTTGAACTGATAAAATGCACCTTGTCTAAAAATCATAAATTGTAAACTTTAGATTAAGTTCCAGAAGAAATACACATCCTAGAATACGAAAAAAATATTAAATAAAAAATACGAATATGAAAAATGTTTCTCACCTGAGTTTCAGTGACATTTAGAAGTTTCGCCATGTCCGTTCTTTCACTGGAAGACAGGTATTTCTTGACTTCGAAAAGCTTTTCCAGTTCAAATATTTGTCTTCCCGTGAAAGTGGTCCTAGCTTTCTTCTTTTTTCTACCATCGGCTTCGGTTTCTGAAGAGTCTCTGGAGACGTCATCTTCTGCCATTAGAACTGTTGTTAAGGGGGGTTGGATGGATGTTGCGGGTGCGGTAGGTTTTTGAGTTGGTAATTCGGTAGACTTTTTCCGTTTGACAGTTTTTGTTGGCTCTGGAAAAAAGAAAAGTAAGATTATTTATATGACGGATACAAAATGTGTAGAAAAACAATGTATGATCGAATAAGTAATGAGGACATTATGAAAGAACTCTGATTAAAATAAGATGTAGTGTTTAAAATGAAGAGCATTTAGATGATTCGGCTACGAAGAAGGAATGATGAAAGATATACAAAAATTATCTATAGTACCCGTCGATAAGTAATACACATCGGGCTTAAGAAAGAGACTGTCGCTTTGTAGAGCGTCGTTTCTGTCGCACGATGCGCTAACAGTCCGTGCGACAGAAACGACGCTCTACAAAGCGACAGCCCGATGTGTATTAAGCCCGATCTCTTTCTTAAGCCCGATGTGTATTACTTACCGCCGGGTACTATACATAATTACGACTTATTGGAAACCAGCATGTTTTTTGGCAAAACAATCGACTGTTACCAATCTTCTCTCTGTTTCACAACAGATCGCACCAAATTCAGATGAGTTTTTTCAAACTGTTGTAATGTATACAGACTTCCGAAAAGCCTTCGATAAAGTTGATCACGATATATTGCTCTAAAAAATGCACAACCTTGACTTCAGCAATGATCTGTGTATTATTTGCATAATATCTAAAACAACAATTCCAACACGTAACAGTGCAAGATAAGTCTTCGCCGGAATTTATTGTGTGGTTTGGTATACCACAAGGATCTAATTTAGGTCCCCTGCTATTCCTCATATTAATTGACGATATACGAATTCCATAAATCACTCGACACGTTTGTTATTTGCTTCCGATTTGAAAATTTTCAAAGAAAATAACTTCACTTCATGACTGTGCAGTTACGACAGAACCTAGATTCTCTAGTTTGCTGGACTGGATAAACTCATCTCCTTTTCAATATAAATGTGTCTGTGTATCTTAATGTTGATCAATTTCATTAACCCCACTATGTGTATACAATACACGGAGTAGCATTAAAGGGAGTATCTGGATTCAAAGATTTGGGTGTAACCTTTTATGTCTAACTTATATTCGCTAACCATGTCTCGATTGGTACTGGATAGTTATAAAGTTCTCAATTTCTTAATAATAATATCTAGATAATTTAGCAGCATCGATATCCTACGAAACCTGTACAACTAATTAATCAGAACTAAATTAGAATACACATCAGCAGTTGGCGTTCCTCGTCAGCTCAAATATAAGAATGCAAAAGAATAAATATTTTTTTTAGATATCTATGGTACAGGATGAAAGGTAACTATCCAAAATATGTACATCATATCGAACTTCTCACGTTATACAATACAAGCATCGAAACAAGAAGCCAAGAATTTATCGCGATATTCCTATTGAAGATTTTTTGAAGTAGATTTAACTGTCCCACAATATTAGAAGAACTAAGTTTATATATCCCCAACAAATGTACCCGTGCAACGAATCTCCCATTATTCTACGTATTTATTTATTTATTAAAACTTCATTGTAAAACAATCTGGCGGGCTTATTGCCAGGAGGCAATATCTTCCAACCAACCAGACAAAAGTAAATAAAGGAAGTTACATGGTCGCAAATAAACACTCAAATGTTTATTCATCTTCATAAAATCCATGAACTTTATGCATAGCAAAAGAAAAAGTGAGACATCATTGATCAAAGGAAAAGGAAGAGACTGGAAAGGCCGTAAAAATCAGGAATGAAACACGTCATATTATAAACACATTGTATACCACCTTACAAAACGAATATCATGACTACATACGCAGTCACGCGTGGTATATATTATAGATATTGAACTATACTTGAGAAAATGTAGGATGATCTCTGTGACGTTTGAAACGTCATGTCTCAAAGGGATGGGGTAAAATCGTTTTTTTTACAAATCGAATCGTGTTTTTATAAATCGAAAAATAGTTTTTCTCTAAACTGACGTTTTAATTCCTAATTTTCATTATACTGTCTTTCTAATGTATTGTATGATTTGTATCTATCTTTAAATAGGCCAAGATCCATTATGAATTAATATCAATTACGAACATTCAATTTCAGGTATAAAAAAATTGAAAATCCAAATATCGTATACCTCATTCCTAGCCAATGCAGACTAACGAAGTGACTTTTGACAAACGTCACCAAATATTATTTGATTTTAACAAACTGCCACATTGCTAATTTGTAACATGACGTATTAATATGTAATTATTGTTAGTTTCATGTAATGTATTTATCTAAATAACTTGCTATTTATTAGAATCGAGGCTTATATTAAAGTTGATAAAATAATTAAAATTACTGAACGTCGTTACAAGGTTGTATTGGGGCAAATTTGTGAACTGTCATAGGGACCATGGTACAGTTTCTCTAGTACTATTTAACAGAACGACATTATGGATCGTCTAGCAGTATGATAAGAATCCTGGTTTAAATTCATCATTACGAATAAACTAACCAGAATTGGACGATATTTGTGTAACGAGATAAATCCGTGCAAAGTAGAAAAAAAAGTGACATGGTATGCTGGTGATATATACGAATTTAACCTAGTGATTAACATAATTTTTTTACTTAATTGTAAAATTATCTCTTGATAAGAAATAATACAAATCAGATATCAAATTAATCGCTAGCTAACCGATATTTTTGGGTGCATTTTAAAACTTTTGACTTTCGGTAAGAAGGAAAACAATAATGAAATTATTACGATGTGGTTAATTTTCAGATATATCACTAACCACAAATCAACAGAATTTGTGAATAACTGATAATATATTTAAGTGTCCTGTTAAACACGGATTCTAAAAAAATAAAACGTTTTATCAACATGTTAAACAAATCGCAAAGATATCTTTGCGATTTTTTTATGTGTTGATATTGATCCTGATATTCTAGACCAAGTTGGAGAGATGCCTCTTTTCCAACCCTAGCGTTTCGAGTTCAATTCCATTTGGAGAGATGCCTCTTTTCCAACCCTAGCGTTTCGAGTTCAATTCCATTTGGAGAGATGCCTCTTTTCCAACCCTAGCGTTTCGAGTTCAATTCCATTTGGAGAGATGCCTCTTTTCCAGCCCTAGCGTTTCGAGTTCAATTCCATTTGGAGAGATGCATCTTTTCCAACCCTAGCGTTTCGAGTTCAATTCCATTTGGAGAGATGCATCTTTTCCAACCCTAGCGTTTCGAGTTCAATTCCATTTGGAGAGATGCATCTTTTCCAACCCTAGCGTTTCGAGTTCAATTCCATTTGGAGAGATGCCTCTTTTCCAACCCTAGCGTTTCGAGTTCAATTCCATTTGGAGAGATGCCTCTTTTCCAACCCTAGCGTTTCGAGTTCAATTCCATTTGGAGAGATGCCTCTTTTCCAACCCTAGCGTTTCGAGTTCAATTCCATTTGGAACCAAATATTATATATTTAAAAAAGAATTCCAGTCTTGTTTCCATTTAAAGCATTTTTAATATTTCTGTATACTTATTTAAGAAAGTCCTAAATAAAAAAAAATTAAATATGCCTCGTTCGTCCTTTTTATACATTCATCCTTATTATCGTTTTCCTTGTGATTTGTGTGTATTTTCTTAAGTAACTATTTTTCGAATATTACTTTTCATAGATAACGATAATATGCGTTTACAAAACAAATGTTAGTTAACTCCACGAAATTGCAACAAAGCAATAATCAAGATGTTTAAACATGAAAAGCTTTCATAAATTATAATACATTATATAATAATAAATTATATTTTTTCTTTTCTTTTTGTTGTTTTATATGTGTATTTCTGTATATTTTTGTTTTTATTTTTATGATTGTGTGCGGTATATTATGGGATGAACATTTTCGGTCTTTCTGGAGTGATGATGTGTGAGGAGTTTGATTTCGCATGATGTTTCCAGTTATAATCGAGTGTCACTGTTTGTCAGGTTGATGAGAATGTGCAACGGGGTTTTTGTGTTTGTGTAATCGAAAATCGTAAAGAAGAATCGATTTATTTGTTCATGCTAAATATCCTCAGTGAGATACAGGTAAAAGCCTAGTTTACTTGGGACACGACAAATGAAAGGCAACAAACCCAGATCCATTAAAATTGTATATCCTAATTAAATTACCTGTTGTTTTTTCGCAAATTATGTATATTTCTTGTCATGTGTAAATAAATAAAAAAATATAATAATAAATTATAATACATTATATAATAATAAATAATTGTATATGTGAAACCGTGAAAATTGAGCATGTGAAAGCGTATGAATGTTTCAGTCGCGTGTTTTTATTATATAGGACAAATCTATAAAAGACGACCTCCGTGCCTGGTTAGTAAGACGCCTGCTTTCCAGCCCGGAGGTTGCGGGTTCAACTCCTGCTGAAACCCAGATTTTTATAGAAAGGATTCCAGACTGGTTTTCACTTTAGGCTTCTTTAACATCTTTTAGGTTGGTTGGAAAAGACTGCCACATTTTTATTTTATTTATTTATTTATTCTCCATATGGGCTTATCCCAATTGAAAAATATGAAAATTGCTAACATTAAAAAAAATATTATTATTGATATGCAAACGTATATACATACGAGTACACATATATAATATATTCAGTCACTTAAATACGTTGATGAGTGGTTTCTAAAAAAAATCAATTAAAATTTTCTTTTGCTTTTGGTAATGTGACATTAAATATGTCAATATCCGAAGCAGTCTCGTTCAGAAGAGTTAAGGCCCTTCCAACAGCCATACCAGCTGGAAAACCCGTTCTTAAGCCCGCCAGGTTGTATAGTATACAACGAAAGTGTACAATAACCTTTTGTAATTCAGTAATGAGACAACTTCGTCACAGGTTTTGCTTAGTCACGTGATTCTCTATATCCTTTAATGGTGGGTCTTTTGCATTATGTACTTTTGAATCTGATTTTGACATATGAATCTGAAGACAAACTACAGCCTCCGAGACCAAATATAATAAGGAATTTGCAGAATTCTTCAAACATGTTGTCAAAGAACGTGTCTAATAATATGTTGCTATATATTCCACCAATTATGCACAAGAAGAGAAGTGAAACCTGTTACAAAGAACGTGTCTAATCATATTTTGATATATATTTCACCAATTATGCACAAGAAGAGAAGTGAAACCTGCTACAAAGAACGTGTCTAATCATATGTTGCTATATATATTCCACCAATTATGCACAAGAACATAAGTGAAACCTGCTACAAAGAACGTGTCTAATAATATGTTGCTATATATATTCCACCAATTATGCACAATAACAGAAGTGAAACCTGTTACATGTGTAAAGAGTGTGATGTAGCTCTTCCTAAAGGAGAATGTGAGCAGAATTATCATATTAAGCTTAATTATTATAGTATTTTAAATAAATATACAAAATCTCATTTTAATATTCTAAAAAATTACTTAGAACAATTTAAGTAAACCCTTCACAAAATTAGAATACCTCAAACAAAAAGTCGGTTATCAAAAAAAATCCTCATGATTTTGAACCCGTAAATATAAAATAATTTTTCACAAGCTTAATAAAATAAGAAATACAACTCTTTGTATATTATACAACAAAAGCTAATTGATTGGAAGCAATAGCCTTTAAGCAATAAAGCCGCCAGATGTATATGCAAGTGTTAGAAAAATAAAGATGTACTCGCGAAAAGATTGAGAATCGTTGATAAATTACCACAGGACGTAAATTCCCCAATTATTTATGATAGCGTGAACAATGCTAATGTTACATCCAATGTAATTGGCGTAATAATCTAAAATATTTAAAATACTCGTATATTAAAAAAAGAAAAATGTTCATATTTCAATTTACATTTATGTCATGTTTTTCATATCAATTTTAGATAGATAAAAATTTTGTGATAAAAATAAACTTTTTTTAAATACGAGTATATCCGAACAGATTCATGTCAAGTAGGAGAAAAAATAACGGAAGGATATAGTTGGGTAAATAGTGAGCGACAGAAAGACAAAAGAAATAGCAGAGCATGCTTGACAAGAAATATGTGGAGAACGAGGGAATGATTGTTTTTGTAGATATGAAGGTGTGGATATATCCTCTGCGCCTACTCCAAAAGGAAAGTGGCGTGATGGTATGTATGTATAGTAATGTTTAAGTAGCTACTTGCCCAAAAATTGGAAAGGGACATAAGAGAGAGAGAGAAGATCCAACAATCTTTATGATGAATGAACGAGACGAAGTGTTGTTATCGGTAGTAAAAATATTTTTTTGGAAAAGGTAATCCAACCTATATAAGGCTGATTTATTCTACCTTGACGTATGAAAGTAAAACTTGTATTTGGCAGAAGGATAGATTAACACTTGCCTTACTGTGCTAAAAAATTCCACCTCCCACGGTGCTGGACGCTAAGCGTCCAGTGTAAAATGTATGTTTTAAATTAAAATTATGCAAAATCTGCTAGGTTATATTTGTAATTATTATATGCTGTGGATGCATGCACTAAGGAAAATGTAAGCGTTGATGTATGAAAAAATGAAAAGAAACGAAAGCGTGAATAAAATGGATATTTTAAGTAAGATGAAAAAAGGAGCTTAATATGGTTTGGACTTGTGGAGAGAATGAGTGCCGTAAGAATGACTAAACGAGTATATAGTACATGTCAGAAGTGCAAGGTGTGCGTGGAAGAGGTAGACCGAAGAAAACGTGACTTGATCAAATGAACCAGATTTTGAAAAAGGTGAAATGAAAAGTATGAGTATTAGAATATAGTGCATAACGAGATGTATGAATGTGGAAGAGGCAAAAGCTGTGTGCTTGAATAAACAAATTCGAAAATCTGTTATCTCTGTTTACCCCGCAAGGGACAATGCATAATGATATGTATATATGTATCTTTGCGGATAAAGGGTTGGAAGGGAATAGTGCACTCCGGAACTTTTTATTTTAGCACTACTTTAGGATGTAAGGCAAGTATCAATTTTTTTTTAGTCGTAATATTTTGTTTTAATCGATAAATAATATTTTAGCACTACACCACAAGTGCTGGTCTCAATAAATCGATATATTTTAGCACTACACCACTGGATATAGGTCTCTATAAGTATGAATAAAGGAAGATTATACACGACGAGATGTATGAATGTGGAGGAGGCGAAAGTTGTGTGATTGGATAGACAAGTTTGGAGGTCGCTTCTCTCTGCCTACCCTGCAAGGGACACGGTGTAATTATATATTTGTATGTAGTTAGTTATTATTCATTAAAAATGTTACGAGGATCTTTTATTTTTATTATTTTTGTTATAAGGTACTAGAGTGCATTAATAAGGCATTAATTAATAATACCTTTATGAGGTACATTTATTTATATTACACATGACAAGAAATAAACATAATTTGCGAAAAAATAACAAGTAATTTAATTTGGACACATAATATTAATGGATCTGGCTTTGTTACCTTTCATTTGTCGTGTCCCCAGTAAACGAGGCTTTTGCCTGTATCTCACTGAGGACATATAGCATGAAACAATAAAATGATACTTCTTTCGGTTTTTTTACTTTATAAAATCCCGTTGCACATTCTCATCAACCTGACAAACAGTCAAACTCAATTACATATGTATACATCACGCGAATCAAACCCCTCACACTTCATCACTCCAGACATACCAAAACGTTCATCCCACAATACACAGCATATAATCATAAAAAAAAACAAATTGTACCGTTTATTTATAAATAAACGGTGCAATGTACCTTATAAAGTAAATTAATAATACAATACTATAGAATGTATTATTTATAGTTAAGGCATTAACATTGTGGAGGTTTAAAGACATTATTTGTTTTATCAAACAATGTTTATTCCACTTTTTATAACGGTATAACCCTACCGGTTTCAAGGTTTTCACTTCATCATCAGGGGAGCACAAACAAGTTTTCGAAAGCCTTGAAACCGGTAGGGTTATACCGTTAGAAAAAAACGGAATAAACAGTGTTTGATAAAAACAAATTACAATGTCTTTAAACCTCATCAATGTTAATGCCTTAACTATAAATAATATAATACATAAAGCGTTTATTATTGTAACAAAGGACGAAACCAGTATAAAGTGCAAATGTGAGTGCCGATACAAAGGAAGGCTATATTATCTCAATTGGGAGTATTATATATTTTTATTTTATTATTATTACACATGACAAGAAATATACATAATTTGCGAAAAAACAACAGGTAATTTAATTTGGACACAATTTTAATTATTTATTTATTATTACACGTGACAAGAAATATACATAATTTGCGAAAAAAACAACAGGTAATTTAATTTGGACACAATTTTAATTATTTATTTATTATTACACGTGACAAGAAATATACATAATTTGCGAATAAACAAACAGTGAATCAATGAGCCTCATTGATTCACTTTTAAAAAACAAAACAAAAGAGAAACTTATAAAAGGTTATATATTAAACGACACATACTAAAGCATACCTATAAATGGAGCAAAGTCCTATTTATAAAAAACATATCATTTGAAATAACCAAAAATATTCCAAGTCACATAAATCCAGCTTTTTACACTAATTTTAATCTCTGGAAACTCTTATTGAATGGGAAAGGCAAAAATGGAATACTTAGCAACAGTTGTGTGTATAAACTTTTATGTGCTGACTGTGATAATTTCTATATAGGAAAGACAGGAAGATCTTTTGAAAAGAGATTTCGTTAACACAAATCCGTCTTAACAAATCCTCTAATTTATTCTAAAATGGCTAATCATTGTCACCGTGAAAACCATACTTTTTCTATCGATGATGCCAAATTCTTACATATCAGTAGTAACGGAAATAAATTATACAGATTAGAGGCCCTAGAAATTTCTAAGTCAATACATCGATCCGAACATCTGTTGAACAGTTATATCCCAAAAATCTCTCCGTCCTTGGCCGCAATCGTCCCACGCCTCCCTCACCCCTCAGCCCCCAACCGTTGAAGCGTGTATATAGGTACCAGTTCGAACAGCATTTAGTCTTGTTTGCGCTCCCCTGAAGAAGAGGTGAAAGCCTTGAAACCGGTAGGGTTATACCGTCACAAAAAAGTGGAATAAATAGTGTTTGATAAAAATAAATTACAAAATTTTATACTATATATAAGTATCGCTTTTTAACATAACATTTTATGAAAGTTCAGAAATATTACAATATAAAAAAATTGAAACCGTGGATGGCATGGATACATTGTCTAGTTAAATTCAAGTAAATTTTGTAATCAAATAAGATGACCAAAAGTAAATTTACTTCAACGAACAGGTTTTATCTACATAATAATGACTTATCGAATAGAAACCACAAAAAAACCGCATGAAAGGAGTTATTAATTACGCGTTGTGTTTTTTTTTTTTTTGAAAAAAATAGATGTGAAAGTTAATTAATTACAAAAATGTGTCATTCGTTATCTATCCTTAAAACCTAATAAGCATATTGCTATGAGGATAAATACCACGTTATCCTTGTGACTGTTGCAAATGTTTAATAGGAATAAATTTATGTTAAGTACTTTATATTTGATTTAAATTTAATTCAACTAGATAAAATAAAAAACATAATACATTTTTTTAGATAAAGATGTAAAAATAATAACAATACAAACACGTTTCTTTAACTATTCTACGAAGTTTATTAAAGGAATACAAACCTCAATTTATCCGAGATACGGAAGATATAAATTTGGGAAAATTTGTTCAATATCTTTGTAACTCAAAGGTTTAACTTTAGTTTCGATTTTTGTTATTCGTATATATTTTTTATTTATTTGAATATATTTCAATACATTTGAACTGGTGGTTCGGACTAATTGAAGAGCTTTGTCGGGAGACAATATAGTTTTCAGCCCAATGAATTTAAGAGCTTTGTCGGGAGGCAATATTTTTTTCAGCCAAATAAGCCCACTTTGGGCTTAGAACCACTGTAATAGTCACAAAACTCGCTTATCGTCATCAAACGTTGGCAATACTACACTGCACGTGAAGAGACAACACTTTCACGAGTGTCAAGTCCAACTCATGAAGAAGTCGAACGCATCGAGTATTCTAACCAGGCTGAGACTTTTTTTCTTTTTTAAAACCCGTATCATCGGAAATCGAACCCGAAACCCTCGGATCTTATTAACTAGGCTACAAAGGTCGTTAGAATTAAAACATACCAGCAATTAAATTAACGCTTCAGTTTGTTTTATTACTTGATAAATTAGTTAAGTTTATCATAGCGTTCTTTGTGGCCAAGTTGGTATTAGGTTCGATTCGCGATGGTACTCGAAAAAACATTAAAAAAAGCATCCAAGTCTGATAAAAGAGATCATCTGGTAACAATACGCAAACAAGTTAGACTAGTTGGTAAGACACATGTCTTTTGTCCGAAGTTTGCGTGTTCGATTACCGATGATACATAACACAATACAATACGCGTGTAAATGTTGTTAGCCTTTTACGTACGGTTGTATGTCCACCACAGAATCCAAAGCATCCGTCGTCAACACCACATTTCAAATTCGTCAATTCTCTGATTGTATCTGGTATTGATTGTTCATGTTTGTGATGAATACAAATATATTTAAAAAATATAAGCTTAAGACTGATTTGTTAAGAAAGATAAAGAAGAATATTCAAAGATGGTTTGGGCATGTAGAACGGATATATGATGAAATAATAAAGGTGGTTTGGGCATGTAGAACGGATATATGATGAAATAATAAAGATGGTTTGGGCATGTAGAACGGATATATGATGAAATAATAAAGATGGTTTGGGCATGTAGAACGGATATATGATGAAATAACAAAGATGGTTTAGGCATGTAGAACGGATATATGATGAAATAACAAATATTGTTTGGGCATGTAGAACGGATATATGATGAAATAACAAAACAAATAAAAAGCACAAATGTAAGTGGAAGACGTGGTAAAAGAAGACCATGGAAAGAAAGATTGGAATAAGTTTATGATATTTTGAAAGAAAGAAATTGTACACGTTGTATGCGAAAGTGTATAGATGTAGAAGAGGCTAAGGATGTGCATTGAGAAAAGAAAGTCTGACACTCTGTCTTCTTTGGTTACCCCTAGATGTAAATGGTGTGATGATACCAAAGATCTCACAAGACGCCTCATTGTATTTAGGAATTTATTCTCTTATCTTATCAATCTTCTCCAAATTTTGAATCACCCCATTCGCTATACCAATTCTCTTTTTAATCGCAACTTCATATTTTCTCTTGTCAGTAGATAATACGGAAGTATAACATATAAATTATATATCAATTACTTTGAACAAATAAATATTTTTGAACAAACCATCCCTCAAGAATGCGGTACGGGTATAATTATAATCTGTACATAGAATGAATGGCACAAGCGTATTAATGATCGAGGAATAGAATATTAATTTGATACATGGGAGACTCTGGAATTTATGACAGACTTCTAAACAAATTAGCGATCAGACCGATACAGGATCGGATTCAAAGAAGGCGGGAAATTATCTGTGATACGTCTATGGTATATGAATTTAGTATCTATCTATGACTTCATCCTACTCAGATTCTGCAAAACATCTTTAATTATATGACGCTAAACAAAATAAGTAATGGTGTACACTCTGTATTGCCAGCAAGAAAAAAACACCAAAATAACGAATCTAATGGAATTGTATATCTTATTTGTAAATTATTCTACCAAATATGGCAAAAGTTTATTGGTGTTCATTTAAAAGCTATTTCAAGAAGGATCATTGAATGGGGGAAAACTCAATATTTACAGTTTTATAAATTATATTTTTAAATATTCCTACTGGCAAGTACGTATGACAGCCACATTACACAACATTAACAATCCTTCGATAGATTGAAATATTTTGAATGAGTCAGTGTTCTTTTTGATGTACTCGTACATTAAACCCTCTTTCAAACTATTTTGGAATGAGCTTTCTAAATCGCAAAGTAAAAGGCTATCATGTTTTACTCAAATTTGATTTCCTTTAAATAATCATATTCGGAATTCTAAAATGAGCTACAAATTAATATGTAAATTTACTAAATTTAACTAATGGATTTACACAGACAACTACAAGAAACTATTATCATTTTCAAGGGGGCGCGCATTGTCAATACTGGGTTGGGCCACAAATCGGAGCACCAATACTTGGTTATATTTATTTGAGCGTAAGAATAAATCTTTGGTTCCTGATATACTTAATCTAGCTCAGCGAGTTGCCAGGCATCACTAGAAAGATTAGCGTCAAATGATTCTTACACTGGGATGCACCGGTAGGGACTGTTCTGAATCACACTCGCAATAATGGATCTGCTAACCGCTATGTCTGTTAAACAGGCCTCAACTCTTCAGAACAAAACTGTTCATTTCATATACTTAACATTTTAAAAAGTAAAAGCAAATTTTATTTTAGACTGGAGAATTTGAGAAGTAAAAATCAACTTATTCAAGTGACTTTTGAATATTAAATTTTTATAAATATGTAAATTACTTTTAAACATTTAAAATTCCTGAGTAATTCGGTCAAGCTCGTATTGTGAATAAAAATAATGATGCTTCGTAAAATAATGATCCTATGTAACTAAAAAATAATACCCTTAACATATATAACTATGCCCTTATGAAACTCAAAAACTATATTCCTTTTGAAACTCGATAATTACGTAACTCTAAAACTATTCTACATATATGTATAATATGTAATGTAACTGATGACCTATGTCCTCATGTAAGTCAAAAACAAGCACGCTATAAAATAAATGTATTAATATTATGTTAGATCTGCAATAATAAAATTCTTCTTCTTTCGTATGGTACCACGATTCGTACATATTAAAAAGCGTGACCGAGAGACAGTCTTGTTTTCAGTTCCAGTAATCAAACAATGGCTTTGAACCACCGAAGTAGGCACGGAACTCGCGATTCGTCAATGCAATACTGGCGCTCGTGAAAAGTCAACAACACTCATACTCGTACTCGACGCGTGCAAGTATTGTTCTCTCAGGGTCCATTGTCGTTATAATGTATACAACACAGCCTGCCGAGCTTATTGATAACATATGTGGCAATCTCTTTCAACAAAATATAAAAATGTTAATTGGGTCACAAAGAAAAACCAGATTGGAATCCTTTTAAAATTTTCATTGGAAATGAATCTGCAACCACCAGGTTGGAAGACAGACGCCTTACCAACTTGGCCGCGAATGTCATTGACTTTCGGCTTATTAATATTCATTCTCAAATATTTTATTAGTTCTTGTAAATCATTAAAAATTATCAAGAAAATTGCGAAAACACTTGCGAATATTTACCCTGCAATGCACTCCGCACCTGTGCAGAATAACTTCGTCTGGAAATAGTCTGAAAAGTGAACCCAAGTACTGACAGCTGCTCGGAACAATCTCACAAATGGAGACGGACTGACTCGTTGAGGGGGATTTATTATTGCGCTAATTGCCACGATGATACCGTTAGTGCAATCAAAATACAGACGTTCCCGAGCCACGGACCGGCCACTTCTCAGTTATGTGTTTGCATTTACTTAAATTTATTTTGGATACCGATTGATATTAGTACTGTGCGCCGCTGAATATGCAGAGGGATATTTACAAAAAAAATATTCAACACGCAGTCGACAGGATTTGAGATGTTTATAATATAATATAATACTTGACAGCATAGATTGTGCTATCAATATGGGCACTGTATGGACTTCATGTAACTTTGACTATTTAAAATGAAGATTGAATTGTATGGGTTAGCTTTGTTAATGTGACAGGTTCGTTTTGTACTAGTTTTTTTAAAGCAAAAAAACGCTTACATGTCAATGCTGAATTTTATTGGTTGCTTTTTGTCATTGCCTGTGTTCAAAAATCATTTCAACGTTAAAATAAAATTAAATTAAAGTAAATCTGTATTGTGGAATTAACTGAGGCACTTCGCCTCAGTCAGTCCTACGTTGGTCATCCGTTCACCATGTCCAAACTACCTCAACGTCCTTTGTTTCACCATCATATGTCCATTAGTTGTTCATATTTATCTTTATCAATAACGTTTATTATTCTATCAAACATCGATATCACATATTTTTCTCAGTGCACACATTTCTATCGCATTTACTGGGCACATTTAATTTATTTTCCATATCCACGTTTCACTTCCATGCATTAAATGTTAACACTAATACGCTATTGTGAACCATAATTTTAACAAATCTCGCTTTAACTAATATATTATCATATCCAAAAGTCTCTAATACCATAAGCCTTCTGAAGTTACAAAGAAGAGTTTAGCTACATCGATTTTTATTTGAGCTCTCACATTCGATAGAGCTACAAAATTGCACATCGTCAGCTGGAAAATAATGAGAATACCATATTGTCGTGGCCATGAGGATAAGATGGGCAGATACAGAATCTCATACATATCGGCACACGAGATTCCCGCAGGGCATCGCATGTCAAGAAGGCCAACTAAAAAGTGAAGAGGCAACTGATGATCTGTTTCCCAAGAATGATTTTCGTAACATAACACATTCAAGGTCTACATCGAAACATAACACATTCAATATCTACATCGAAACATAACACATTCAAGATCTACATCGAAACGTAACATATTCAAGATCTACACAGTAGTCCAGTTGCGTCTCTCACTTGGTCAGTCCAACGCTTTGGGATTCTTCCTCTTGTGCGTCATTCTTCCACGCCTCCAGTAACCACAAACCTCTTCAAACTGTCTCCTTGGCCACAAGCAATGCCCAAAGAATCGGATGACTCTTCGAAGGCATGTCGACAATACTCTGTCGGTGATTCTCAGTTATTCGAGAATGTAGGAGTTAGTTCGCCTTGATGTCCATGGAAACTGTAACATTTCTCTCCAGCACCACATTTCAAATGCATCTCTCCTACGTATCTTGCTTGCTCTAAAAAAAAACACCTCAAAGTCGAAGGCCAAGAGAAACCTATACGAGTATTCATAAGATAACTATCACGATGAATAGAAGCAAGTATAACCATCCGTATTCAATAAAAGAGTAACATAATTATCGATCCACTGCTTTAATTACTAACCGTTTAATCGAATTAAATACACCACTTAGTTCCAACCAGATAGGGCAGTCAAAGGCTTTGACATCACCAAATGCCCCGCCAAACGTAGAGATCCATCGTTGCTGAGTTTAATCTAGTGAAAAGTAAATTCGTCAGTTGATATCACCACAGTCTGTACTTCCTTAATCCGCAGAACTCGAGTGAACTGCAGAACTAAAGTACTATGGCGAGCTGAATTAGGGTATGCAGGTCCGTTTCCAAGTGTTATGCAAATAAGGCAAAGCTGAAGAGCAGCAAAACAGAATCAATCAAGAATAATTAGCTTAAGGGCTTTTTAAAGTTTTCTCACCAATATATAGGAAAATATTAATAACAAAATGACAATTAATGACAAGACGATCACCGTGGCCTAGTTGGTAAAACGCTTATCTTCCAACCCGGAGGTTGCGGGTTCAATTCCTGTTGAACCCCTTGATTATTTAAAAAGGATTCTAGTCTGGTTTTGAGTAAAAAAAATCTGGTGTGGAAGATATTGCCACATAGCAATAAGCCCGCCAAATTGTACTGTATTTAACGAAAGTGTAATACATTACAATTTATATAGCGCTGTTAAGAGAGCAGACTGCTTAAGGACGCTCTAAATTGGGAATCAATCCCACTCTTATTGACAGATTAAAAATATTACATAATAAATATATGATATATAAAATGGAAAGAAAGGCGGAACAGTAAACTAATAATCAAGTTTCTCACGACATTAATATTAATAATAAAATGACACTTTATATGATACCTATAGCACCGTTTAGAGACCAAACTCTTCTCAATGGCACTTTAACTTGGGATTCGAACCCACTGTAATTGATATATTAAATATCAGTGTTTTATCATTCTATTCGTTAATCAAAGAAACTTTCTTAAAAAAAAAAATATTCTTCAACCTACGAGTACTTAAAACATTAATTCTTAATTCATCAAAGGTTTCGACTTTAGCTTTGCGTAAATTCATGTTAGAATATTTAATACAAAAATATTTTGTCATTCCACTAATAACATTAATCCCCGTTACACACGTATGTAACTCTTATCCCGAGGCTCTCTTCAGGTATAATGATCCCGGTTTGTTACGAGAGCAGTGCTTAGTTCAGAACGAAGATCATGACTTGGATTCTGATTTTATTTTTTCTCTTAACGCTGCAGTGTATCTGAGGTTGTGTGCGTATTTATCATATATTTGAAACGATTGTCGTAAATACGAGTACTTACGTGGACAAGTGCGTGAGTTGAAAAGCATCGTCCTCTCGGTCGAGCTCACCCTTAATGGTGAAATTATATTTCGACTCGAGTCGTTAGCATGCTTTATGAAGCGACTGAAAAAACTCAGTGGTTAAGTCATGTTGAAGGGCATGTCAGAGAGACAACAAAGTCTTTTTTATTTGTTTTATTTATTTTACATTTGATACAGGTTTAACCCACTGTTCCTTTACTGTTCATGCGGCGAGACTCTGAACCCAGTTGCAAACTAACGTTAGACTCGCTCCGTCCTTGGCATACTTTAAGAAGCGACAGAAAGAACTCTTAATTGCTAGTCAGTAATACACCGTGTTTCATTCTTGATTTTTATTTCCTCTCCACCATCCCTTCCTTTTTCTTTGATTGGTGATATATCACTTTCACTTTTATTACATAAATGTTCGTAAATTTCATAAAGATGAATAATCATCTGAATATATTTTTGCGACCATGTAACTTATTTTATTTACTTTTGTCTAGTTGGGTGGAAGAGATTGCCGTCTGGCAATAAGTCAGTCAGTTTTTTTTTGCAATTAAGTGTGAATAAATAAATATGAGAAGGAGTCAGACCTTTTGATAGCTTCTCCCTTAAACGTTTTTTTTCCTTTTGATTGCCCTTAAACGTGTGTGCAAGTTCAGGATAATATAAAATACATACATATTATACTATGTTACTATCAATAAATCCATATTTATTTATTTGTTTACATTGGTTTATCTCATATGAATTACATAAAATTGATCACTTGAATGTCATTTAGCTCTACTTTAGACGCATATTTAACATGAACCAACGCTGGTGGCATAAGGCTCCTAAGGGCGCCGCGGTCTCCACTATCAGCTCTGTGGGGATTCGGCCAACCGACGATGATAGAGACTTGCTGCACCAACCCTTTGATCACATTATCCTCAGGCTAAATGGCGCCCTGCTATTAGTGCTCTGTACTCGTGCTAAACGGAGATCAAAACATCGTTATAACATACTTCAAAATTGGCTTCGATGAATACTACCTTGATCAAAAAGTTTTAGGACTTTATTCATAAAATCGAAAATACAAGCTGATTCATCAAAATCGATATGGTCCCCTTCAAAGTACTCCCCATCGACTGCAACGCACTTACGTCAGCGCTTGATCCAATCCTCGAAACACCGCTGGTACTCAATTTTCGGTATGTCCATCACAGTCGTCTTCAATTTTTTCATGACATCCTCTCGGGCGCTGTAACGCGTTCTGCGAAGCGGTTTTTTAAGTAGGTTGAACAGGAAAAAGTCACAGGGAGCCAGATCAGGTGAATTCGAAGGCTTCTGGATAGTATTCGTGTTGTTTTTGGTCAAAAACTCATGGAAATCATGTATTTCGCGATTTCAACAAGGTCCTTTTTTTGCATGAAATTGAGGTATTTCGGCACCAGTTTTGCAGCGCCACGTCTGAGGCCCAAATCATTAACAAAAATGTCTTGAGCGGATCCATGAGCGATGTTCAAGTCCTCTGCCAGCTCTCTGATGGTCAATTTGTGGTTTTCGGTCAACATTTCTTTGATTTTATCGATGTTTTCATCGGTTTTCGACTGCTACTGCGTTCGTCATCCTCGACCGACTCACGACCGCTTCTGAAGCGTTCGTGCCACCGAAAAACACTTCTCCAACATTTCCAAGGTCTGCGGACCGTTAAATCCGTGTTTCACACAAAAGTTAATGCAAACTCGTTGATGCCATTTTCAAACTTCGAAAAAATCGAAAACACGCACAAAGGTAGATGTACTCAGTACAGCGTAACTTACAAATGTCAAGCTATGACGCTGAAATTTGGAGGAAAGTGTAAATGATAGATGTCGTAACCAAACAAAATAAAAGAATTCCAATCGGGTGACTGACAGCGCCACACGGTGGCCGGTCCTAAAACTTTTTGATCAAGGTAGTACAACTTATATGGTTGATCGACTACAGAAGATTCATCAAATCTCATACTGTCTTGCTTATGCGATTTCTTTCAAAAACATATCGATTTATTGAGACCTACATCGAGTGTAGTGCTAAAACATATCGATTTATTGAAATCTACATCCAGTGGCGTATTGCTAAAACATATCGATTTATTGAAATCTACATCCAGTGGTGTAGTGCTAAAACACATCGATTTATTGAGATTTAAACCCAATGGTGTAAAGCTAAAACGTATCAATTTATTCAGACCTGCACTCAGTGGTTTAGTCTCGGAGCACTGCTACCCTTCCAGCCCTCATTAACCAATCCGCCCACATGCATACACACATAGCACACCGTGTTCCTTGCGGGGAAGGCAGAGATAACAGATATCAAAACTTTTCTATCCAAGCACACAGCTTTCGCCTCCCCCACAATCGTTAATCTCGTCATGCATAATATTCTATTATTTATACTTCTTACTTATATTCTTTCGAATCGGGTACCTCTCAAAATGTGCAAACCCTATTTAACCTCGTTACACCTTTACTGTTAATTGTAATATATTGTAAATAATGGAATCGTGTCTAATTCACTTTACAAGTGGTTGCTAGTCACTATACAAGTGGTTGCTAGTCACTTTACAAGTGTTAACACGTTTGTCTTGCTAGTCACTTGTAAAGTGACTAGCAAGACAAACGTGTTAACAACACTACCGCACGGCGCGTGCGAGTATTGTTACCAGACAAACTCTTTTACCAGACTGGCACCCTTTTTTTGGGGTACCGTATGGAATCGAACCCGAAACCCTCGAGTGGAAGACAAAAATAATACCACTAGGCTACATTATTTTATAAATTATATTTTTATATCAATTATTCCACCTCAATCATATTTATTTCAATTTAACACACCTCTATCAAACCAGTCAAATGTGTGTTTTGAATGACAAATAATTAGTATAAAAAGAATTAGTTGTAAGAATTGTTTTCAAGTTATAAGTTACAATAATATGTAGGCGTTAACTATTTCTAAGAAATTAAATATCAAGATAATCAAGAATCGTCATCGTAGCAGGCATCGTAGTCGAGGATCAACTCGCCACTCCAGAGTTAATCTTGAACGGCTCCTCCATGTTGATCATGTGATATTCTGTGAGAAAACAGCCCGATCCTAGATGCGTATTTCCTCCCGCAAATGCCACAGACACGTGGACCCTGCTGAGCCGCCTGACCATGCTGACGCATGTTCGCAGCGTGCTGACTATTTCTCACACGTCTAGTCGCCGAGACGGTATCACCCCGTTAAAATACGGCTCTCCACCCCTCACGGTCGTAAGCCACCTGCTAACAGTATTCAGGCGCCCCGCACAAAGTCAGCGACTCTCGCAGACTGTCATAGTGTTTCTTCTGCCCACCAACTCTTTGCTTGCCCACCATTTCCCCGTACAAGACGCGTTTTGGGAGTCGGTGATCACCCATGCGTTTCACATGCCCGGTCCATCGCAATTTAACCTTTACAATCATATCTTCTATAGGTTTACAGTTGGAGCGTTGCAGGACCGAGACATTTGTGAAGAATTCGACGAAGAAAACGCTGATGAAACATTTCAAGCCTTTGAATGTGCCTTATATAGGGAACCCATAGAAAACTGTGGGATGGACAATGGCCTTGTATACTGGGATATGTATTAAAAATAAAAATAACCTGTAGAAAATTAAAATAAAGTTAGTTCGCTGTTTTTAATATAATTTGTAAAGCCTTTGGGAAATGTTTGTATTATTGATTACATAATTAACTAAAAAAAAAAAAAACAAATAATAAAAAAAAATGTTTTGAAAGCTAAATTCCGTTTAAAAACACATTCCCTACAAAGCGGTCTTATTTTTTTCTCATAACAGGTAAAATGTGGGTTGAAAGCTTTTTGCTAATAACTGTCAAATACCGATGTTATATTTACAATGTATCCGTTTCAATAACACTATTCATAAAAAAGATAAACGTTAAACAAAACGCTCACACGTTTCCTATAAACTCCATTCATGAATATAGATTCCTTTCGACACCCATCAACTCTTCATTTCTCGAATAAATCACATAAACAAGTTTCGATCATTAAATACTCGGATATTTGCGCGACGTGTTGTGATTTTCTAGCAGTAATAATGTATACAAGTAAAGGCTCTTATACACTACACATTTTTGTATCATATTTATATGATATATTCTATAAACCATTTTCGAGTAATGAATATTTGTATGAGTCAAACCTAACATCGCGATTCTGAGTGAACTAAAGATAGCTTCGCAAGGCAGGATTTTTCAGTAGAATTAGAAATAAATTATTTCGAAATTTAACCAAATTTATAAAAGACACAATCATAGCGCCATTTAAATTATTGTTTCAGTATTCTTTTTCCGAGTAGTAAAACTAAATTGAATAAACTTAGAAATGTATAGATTTAAGGAAAGATGAGTATTTTAAAACTAATTGAATACACTTAAATTAAAATATGTTTCGTAAACTAGATATGTCAACGGTAAAAATTATATTGTTTATGTTTTCTTGGTCTATATTTTTAAGTTACATGATAATTTGATGTCAAAGTATAATCCACTTGATGTTATGCGCTATATATAAGGAGGTCCACAATTAGCCCCACAAAATGCCCCGATGACTTTCAGCGTCCAAAAACCTAAATGACGTCGAGTCAAAATAATTTATACTATAAAGGTTTCAATTTTTAATCAATCACCAAAAAGTATGAAAAAAGCTGAATTCATATTAAGTTTTCACTGTCAAAGTGTTGTATATGTTAAGGATAGCTTTGAGTATTGTTGAAGTAAAAAAAATATGTAAATAATTATTGTCGAATATAAACCGATAGATGTAAGTCAATAAATAAGTTAAAATCAGGCTATATTTACTTATTAAATTAAATAAATAAACAAGCAAACCCGCAGTCTATAGATAATACAATGGTTATCTATAGTCGAAGCTCTATCTGGGCTCTTTTTTGTCAATGAATGTGTTATTATATCTACCATAGTAATTGAATCTACATCTGAGCCAATCTAGTTTTTTTACTATGAAAATATATTAGAATACAGAATTCATCATAAAAAATTTGGAAAGACTTGCTAGCATTGACTATACAACGTAAGTTTTAACTGACTTAGCAGTTAGAACTACTCGTAGAACCCACCAAGTGCCAGTACTTTTTTAAGTTTAAATTTTATTGGTTCGATACTTCTTCTCCTTCCTAGTGTCATGTCAGGTCCCCCCCAGCGTTGACTATCACCTGAGAGTAAGCATATTTGTCCCCGGCAGCCCGAAAAAGATCCCCAATGCTCCTTATACCAGTTCAATCACGTATATTGCGGAGCCAGGAGATTTGCCTCCTGCCAACACCTCTTCAACCCTCTATTTTGCCTTGGATGATCAGATGCAGTAATTTGTATTTTTCTCCTCTAAGTAAATGACACAAATAAGACACCTTTAGGATTTTAATATTAGTCAGCAACTCTCTATCAACTTTGGCTCTTTGAAGAGCCCTTGTGCTGCTGACCATATCCGTCCAGGGTATCCGTAGCATTATCCGGTGTATCCACATTTCGAATGCTTCCAGTCGGTTCATACTACCAACTTTGAGGGTCCATAATTCCACTCCATATAATAAAACTGACCAAACGTAGCATTTGACTAGCCATTGTCGAAGTTTCAAGTTTAGATTATCATCGCAGAATACTAGGGTTTGATAATTAATGTAGCGAAATCAAAGGTTGTGGTTATAGAAAGAGGTATGATTAAAAGTGTTTGCGATGTATGGGTTAACTCAGAGAAACTGGAGAAGATTGAAGAGTTTTGTTATTTTAGCAGTATGTGTTTGTATGTCAGGTGAGTTGAAAGGATAATTAAAGAAGGGTAGCGATAGGGAAAAAGATAAACGGAGCACTTAATGTCATATGACTATAACCATAATATACCAAAAGTAGCAAAAATTACAAAAAAAAAAATAGTGTGCTGTTGCCCACCTTGACGTATGACAGTGAAAATTGGAATTGGCAGAATAAGAATAAAAGTGCGATTACTGCTGTGGAGATTCATGTATCACTAAGGAGAATTTGTGGAGTGCCAATGTATGAAAGAAGACGAAATGAAAACACCAGAACATAATGTATGGATAATGTGGATGTTTTAAATTAGATTAAAAAAGGAGCTTTAGGATGGTTTGGACACATTGAAAAAATAAATAACGAAAGAATGACTAAGCGAATATACAAGTCAGAAGTGCAAGGTGTGCGTGGAAAAAGTAAACTCAGTTGGATCCAGTAGACCAGATTTTGAAAAAAAATAAAGTGAGGAGTATGAATAATAGAAAATTGTGCATGAAGGACGAAATATGTTAATGGGAAGGAGACGAAAGCATAGAAAACCTTGGAGATCTGTTATCTCTGCCTACTCTGCAAAGGACGGCGTGGTGATATGTGTCTAATTTTATTGGTTTATTGCATACTTGAAAGTTTCAAATAAAAATAATTTAATGGATATGGGCAATTGTATTATTAATTTTTTTTATGATTGTGTATAGTCGGCTTTAGAAGGAAAACACTTGCAAATTCAGTTTAACCTTTCAAAATATCTGTATAATGGTAATGGGTGTGAAAATTGGTTTCAGCGATTTCCAAACTCATTGGAAATGTCACAATAAGAAATATACAACATTTAGAATAACATATTTGGTAAGAAAACAGCAGAAAACTTAGCAAGGTTAGACAAACTACAAAGAAATCTTTGAAGATCTTTCGAAGTGTGATAGTAACCAATTCGGTGTAATGTAGTGTACAGTACCCGGCGGTAAGTAATACACATCGTTTGTAGAGCGTCGTCTCTGTCGCACGATGCGCTAACAGTCCGGTCCGGTAACGGCTGACAAATCGCGACAGAACACGTGTATGAATGACAAAGACGATGCTCTACAAACGATGTGTATTACTTACCGCTGGGTACTGTATGTGTATAGAAACAAAGAATCGGCGATTTAGAAAGAAATAAAACCAATATGACAATTAAAATCAATTCAAGTTATACTGCATAGTATGTGACATATTGTGTTAAGGAAATGTGACATATTGTGCATAGTATGTAACATATTGTGTAAGGAAATGCGACATATTGTGCATAGTATGTGACATATTGTGTAAGGAAATGTGACATATTGTGCATAGTATATGACATATTGTGTAAGGGAATATGGCATATTGGTGCATAGTATGTAACATATTGTGTAAGGAAATGTGACATATTGTGCATAGTATGTGACATATAGTGTAAGGGAATATGGCATGTTGTGCATAGTATGTGACATATTGTGTACAGGAATGTGGCATATTGTGCATAGTATGTGACATATTGTGTAAGGCAATGTGACATATTGTGTAAGGAAATGTAACATATTGTGTAAGGAAATGTAACATATTGTGTAAGGAAATGTAACATATTGTGCATAGTATGTGACATATTCTGTAAGGGAATGTGACATATTGTGCATAGTATGTGACATATTGTGTAAGGAAATGTGACATAACATGTTGTGCAATGTATGTGACATATTATGTAAGGAAATGTGACATATTGTGCACATTATGTGATATATTCTGTAAGGGAATGTGACATATTGTGCATAGTATGTGACATATTGTGTTAAGGAAATGTGACATATTGTGCATAGTATGTGACATATTATGTAAGGAAATGTGACATATTGTGCATAGTACGTGACATATTATGGAAGGAAGTTGGTAGAGAAAAAATTAAAATTAAAGCTAGATATTTTTCTTTATAAGTTTCAAATCAGTCTAAGGATTTTACGAAGCAAAACATTTTATGTTGTTTAAATACTAAGAAAATTATTTTAATTAGTAACACGTCATTATGTAAACGTAGAAAGTTGTACATTCTCTGTTCTTAAAATACAAGTGCTTTTCAGTGAAATATTACGCCGCCACCATCATCACCACTATCATCATTAAACGATGTATCTAATAATAAAGTGCATTATTTGTTTGTTAGGTATTCGAAAAATATATTAATTATTCAACATAGAACACACAAATATACGAGATAAGTTTAATTTCGAAGTGCATGGCCAAGCGGTAGCAGACTGGACTTCCGTGCGTAAGTTCGCCGGTTCGATCCCCGCGCTGTGTCACTTCTCTCGAATAACACAGACAATTTTTCCGCCTAGTATTTGGGGGTAAAGAAATAGCTATGATTTCGGTCGTATCTATTCTTTCAAAAAAAGATAAATATATGCCGGTGTGCACCGATCATATCACTTCGGTTTGCCATCGGATCCAGTACAGTAGTATTTGGTCGGCGAATTTGCTGGTGTGCAGACACTCACTTTAAAAAAAATACGACACAGCTTTGCTTTCCAACTGACTTGACGTTGGGATAGCGAGGGGATTCTCGACTAGGAGGCTCACCAATGACGACACAAATAAATACACACATACATACCATTTCACTATTAAAGAAGGCAAAGAGATAAAGGAAAATTTTCCCATCACGGCATACTCCTAACACCTCTTTTATATCCTTATATAGTCTAATAAACTTAATTTAGGATTCCAAGGATTTAATTTGATTTATTGAACAATTCATTGTATATGTATGTAAAATAAAATATCCACAATAATCTTTTCCAACTAACTAGGCAAGTGTAAATAAAGGGAGTTAATGGCCACAAAAATATTCAAATGAGTATTCATCTTCACATTAAGAGATTCGTTACTCTCAAATGATGAAGAAAGTACAAAAGTTTTTTTTTGAGATTCCTCTACTTACGGGAGCGCGGTTTCTACCCGTGGTTCTATCCTACAAGATTCCTTCTTGGTATGTTTTTTTTTTTTTTGAAGAGTTGTGCTAATGGGCAACCTGGCTTATGACGCACCAGGTTTATAACCCCGGGATTGTGTTTGGACTCTCTGAAGTGGTTCTATGGAGACCCACTTCTTTGCCTGTGCCCTCAGTGCATACCCCAAAAGTGTTTATCATTTATTGCTCTGTATATGTTTAATATGTTTCGAATGTTCAGTGTTTGGATAGGACAAGGAATGCGTCCGTGCACGACTTTTTTGGGAGCGCCCCGGCATTTGCCTTACAACAGGAGAAATCACGGTAAACTCCGTCGGGACGCGGCTGAAGGCCCTTCAAAGAGACCTGCCCTTTGGTATTATTCCCTTGTTACAGTGTTCATGTGTTTTGTGGATTTAACTACTTTTGCGATATATACACATATGGCGGAAACATTCTCCTTAATTAAAAGTCCCTCCTTTAGATGCTCAAGCAGAAGTCGGGATACCCCCAGCTCGTTCTCCAGTTTCCTCCGTCTGATGGCCTGCGCGGGACAACTCAGCAGCACGTGCAGCACATCCTGCACCACACTCTCGTCACACGGGCAGCTCTCAGACTCCGGAAGATGAAATCTTTTTAGGTATTTCATGAAGCATCCGTGTCCTGTGAGTGCCTGCGTCACTTCGAATGTGGGGACCGCCTCCCGCGCGAACGTCAGCGCCTCATAGATGGTTGTGAAGAACATCTTGGTTATCCGTCCCGTTGAGTTCGAGACATATTGCTCGTTCCAAAGCATCATATATCTGTCTCGAAGAATTCTTGCTGCGAAGCAAAGCGGGTACCTGCTGTAGATAGGAGCCACTCTCAGTTGTCCCGCCTGCCTCGCAAGCTCATCCGCTCGGTCATTTCCAACATTTTCCGAGTGACCCTTTACCCAGTGGAACTGGACCACCACATCCCTACTCCGCAGACGGCTCACTGTGTCGAGTATTGTCCGAATAATGGGATTGATGCTGCCTGGGTCCGTTATTCCCCTTAAGCCAGATAGTGAGTCCGAATGGATCTCAACTATCCGCAAGGGAACTCTTGTGTCTCCGATCCAAGCCAGCGCCTCCCTCATCGCCACCAGTTCGGCCTGGAATACCGAGCAGCAATCCGCCAGCTTAATTTTCCGCCTGTGTATCTCGTCCCGGTCCTTGTAAACCACAAATGCTGCTCCCACCTTGCCATCCAGCAGACTCCCGTCAGTGTAGATCCTCGCACATGGGTTCTTGGTATGTTAGGATACTACCTTCTTAGCGTGATGAGGGATGTGAGAGTCTCTTCTTATACATTTAAGTTGCTGACGGGAGCTACACCTAATCCTATTATGTTGGAAAAGATAAAGTTTTATGTTCCCAACAACTATTCGAGGTACATAAATATTAACCTATTCAAACCGCAAAGAACTTACCTGACATGTATTCTCCCACTATATCACGGTATGACCCTTCTGAATAAAGCCGCGGATATTGACATCTTCAACACTTCCGATAATGTTTTTTAAAGAAATCATTATGAGCTTTCTTAATAATAGAAGTTAATTGTTTCGACCAAGCTAATAACTATTAACTTCATATTTTTGCTGCTGTGTACCTATATAATATATGTTAATTAAAGCGTTTTAATGTAAATAGTATTATTTCTTCTTAATGTAAGTAACTTATTCTTTCAAGCTTTGTATGTTATTGGGTTTAACAATAAAATAACAATTTATATACCGCTATTTAGAAAGAAGACTCTCCTCAAGGGCGTCATTCATTCGTTATAAATGCCCAAACCATCTTAGATAACTAATATTGCTTGCACTTGCGATTTCAAACAACGAGTACCATTTATATTTCAGTGGTTCTAAATCCTAAGGCTCGATAAATGGACCGAATGTACCAAATCAAGTGTACGTGTTTTACCAACAGAGTCCTGGGATTTGTCAGAAGAGTGTCTGAGGTTTTTAGGGGTGGCACTGTTATGAGATATCTTTATAATTATCTGGTTTGTAGAAGTCTTTGAGTGCATCTCAATCATATAGAACTCAAACGGAATCGAGAACTCTTATAGATGAACGTAGTAGATTCGTGTGCAGCTCAATCATATAGAACTCAAACGTAATCGAGAACTCTTATAGATGAACGTAGTAGATTCAAGTGCAGCTCAATCATATAGAACTCAAACGGAATCGAGAACTCTTATAGATGAACGCAGTAGATTCGTGTGCAGCTCAATCATATAGAACTCAAACGGAATCGAGAACTCTTATAGATGAACGTAGTAGATTCGTGTGCAGCTCAATCATATAGAACTCAAACGGAATCGAGAACTCTTATAGATGAACGTTGTAAATTCGAGTGCAGCTCAATCATATAGAACTCAAACGGAATCGAGAACTCTTATAGATGAACGTAGTAGATTCGAGTGCAGCTCAATCATATAGAACTCAAACGTAATCGAGAACTCTTATAGATTAATGAATCAAAGAGATTTCTGCGACATCTTTATTCCTAGGAATATGGATTTTATCAACGGCTTTATCCTTTTCGACAAAATTTAATTTGATTTACATAACAATTATTTACGCCATATTGAATTAAGCTTAGTTTCGGTGCCTTACTCACGAATTAAAAACGACACCACTTGCAAATTTATATCTTAAGAACTAATCTAATTTATATATAATAACTATGAACTAATTTAATTTTAATTTCCTACATGTCATTTATTTTTTAATAATCTTGATATAAAATATAATTCCTTAGAAAAGTTAACACCTAGATAATACTTATAACTAGATAACAATTCTTACAACTAATTATTTAGGACGTACATGTCCACTCGCTCAGGCTACTTGCATTGAGGGATTATCTTCCATACATCGGTGGATAAATTGAGGATTGAACTCCTTAACTTAATACTGTTTACGGGGGTGTTTATTTAAAATAATATATTGTTTATTAAAAATATTTTATAAAAATATATGTTTATTAAAAAAAATATTAGCAAAGCAAATACGACAGAAGAAATAAGAAGTTAAACATGTTTTTTTTTTTGTGTATGAAGTTGAACGTAACGGAAACGCACAAATATGTGCACACCGTGGCAATAGACGATTTCTGAAACGCACAAATGTGTGCGTACCATAAACAATGTGTAGGCTTTGTAGGCAACTGAAGCACTTTAGAGGGAAATATGAAGAACTATAGTACCTATTGTTAAACTTTTATATATTTGATTATTTTCTTATACGAGGGTCATCCAGAAAGTAAGATTACAACATTTATGTAGGATTGAAAAATGCTTGTATTTAATTGAAATTCACAGGATACTTCACAAATATACAATAATTAACTATTTTTCAACGTAATCGCCGTCGAGATCGATATATTTCTGTAGTCGGGGCACCAGCTTTTGTATGCCAGTATCATAGACCTCCGCCGCCAGCTCTTTCAGCCACTTCTTCACAGTTTCCTCGACCTCCTGATCGTTTAAAAAATATTGGGGTGTAGTAACACACCCACGTCTCATCTCCCGTCACGATAGAGTCCAGAAAAGCTTCTCCCTTCTGTGTAAAACGATCCAAAAATTCACGCGCGGCGGTCACGCGATTTTGACGGTGCTCTGGTGTGAGCATTCTGGGCACCCATCTTGCAGACAAATTCTTGTAACCAAGTTTTTCCGACACAATATCACCAAGGAGACTTCGAAAAATGGCAGAAAATTCTTCGTGAAGGTCGTCAAGCGTCACACGGCGGTCATTTCGCACTTGCTCTTCAATTTTTTGCACAAATTCGTCAGAAATCACTGCCTTGCCTCGTCGTGAGTATCAGTACGGCCTTCTCTAAATAACCTAACCCACTTCGTGACATATTGTCGACTCATCACATCACTACCATAAACTTCCACGAGATTACGATGGATATTCGCGGCGGTATTGTTCTGCAAAGTCAAAAAACTGATGACCGCGCGGGTCTCGCACGGACGAGAGTTGGTGGGAGCGCACGACGACCTCTCCATCGGAAGAATTTACTGTGACTGAACAAAATGGCCGACAAACACGCGGGACCAAACAAACTGACCGTTAGGATCCCCCCTACACGCCTGGTGCACCAACTTTGAAACGAAAAAACTCCCCCAGCCTCAGGAGCCCTTGTAACCTTAGTTTCTGGATGACCCTCGTACAATATATTATATTACAGGTTAAGTCCGTATCAAATGTAAAATAAATATAAAAGATAATTTTGTCTCTCTGGCACACTCTACAATATGCCTAAGTCACCGATTCGCTTGGAGGGTACCCCATACGAATAAATGAATTATTATTTTAATATTAAAGTCAAGCCGAGCAACGCCGGTAGCGTGATGTTAAGACGCAAGATTTAGAACTTATGTTTACCTTTGAAGGGTTATAATATTATTGGCCCATGAAATGGGGGGAGAGCGTTAATTAATCTTAAGCAGAAAGCCTTCAAGGCTGGGAGCATGTCTGTTCTAAATTATTTATATAAGGACACGTATGAGGAGAACTCACTCTCCAATTTATCCCGGTTTCACCATCGCGAATCTTAATAAATACGCTGAGAATTGAGAAAACGTGTTTTATTTAACTATCGGGCTGACGGAAAATAGTTGCGTGTTTCCCATACAGATGTCAAAAATTTTGTGACAAACTTCATTCCAAACATACTGGATGCATATTATTATGTTTAGGATAGTTTGGAAATGTGGAAAGAATGAATTACTTAGCGAGTATATTAAAAAGTGCGAGGTGTTTGTGGAAGATGTGGACAGGAGAAAACGTGACTGAATCAAGTAGACCAGATTTTAAAAGGTAAAAAAATTACCTTCTTTTAAAACCTTTTAATTTTTGTTAGTTTTTTTTTCAAATGTTGTTTTCATAAGCTGTGTGAAATCGATACCAATAAATGAAATAAACGCTGCTTATTATCAGGGGATTTTTTAATAAAGTAATATCTGCAATGAAAGTGTTAAATAAATAAAGTGAGAAGTATCAAAAACAGAAGATTTCTCATGGCGAGATGTATGTTATATGAATATGGAGACAAAAGTTGCGTGCTTGGATAAAAATTATTTGCCACACTCTTGCTAGAAAAACAGTCAACATTTATAATTCAAATGTGTCAATAGGAATTTACTAACAAAGTTGCACCGTTGTAATTCATCAATCGTGAAAATTGCAACATGTCTGATTTGATCGATGTTTTTAATGTAGATCTTGTTGAGTTTAGGAGGGTCCTTCTTCGAAATGTTTTCAATATTAGGTATTGAAAAGATTTGTTATTCACGATATTTTTGAAAAACGTAAGACTTCTTCAGAAAAGGCCCGAATGTACTCGAACATTAAGTATTCGTGCTAAGGATGTGTTGAGAGCATATAGAGATTGTATAATCAAATAAATTGCCTTAAAGTAAATAGAATCAGATATTATGAGAATGGGAATAATTTAATGTTGAACAATCAAAACACAACAATCGCTCGTCATGGCACGGAGCCGGGGATCAAAACGCTCGTGGCGATTGGAAGGGATTTCTCAATGCAATGAGCGACCACCCTGAAAAATTCATGTTTTTTTGCTCCACATTAAGAGCACGATTTCGCATAATATGTATTTAAAATAAAACTACTAGTTATCATGATTTATGATTGTATATGAACACTACACGCAAACACTACACTCCACACCCAAAGCCGAATGTGTTACTATACTATACTACACGTTAAACCGAATGTGTTACTATCACATTTCGGAAGATATATAATACAAAGGTATGTATTTATAATAAAACTACTAGTGTTCATGATTTATGATTGTATATGAACACTACACACATACGAGTACGCTTCACTACACCTTAACCGAATGTGTTACTATCACATATCGGAAGATGTATAATACAAAGGTGTGTATTTATAACAAAACTACTAGTTTTCATGATTTATGATTGTATATGAACACTACACACATACACTACACTACACCTTAAACCGAATGTGTTACTATCACATTTCGGAAGATATATAATAAAAGGTAAGTATTTATAACAAAACTACTAGTCATCATGATTTATGATTTTTTATGAACACTACACACATACACTACACTACACCATACGCGAAATGCTTTACAATCACATATCGGAAGATATATAATGCGAAGGTATGTATTTATAACAAAACTACTAGTCATCATGATTTATGATTGTATATGAATACTACAAACATATACTACACCTAAAGCCGAATTTGGTACTATCACATATCGGAACAACTATAATACAAAGGTTTCTTTGAAGTTTGTCATCCCTTGGTAAGTTTTTTTGTGGTTTTCTTAGCAAATATACTTTTTTTTCTGAACATATGAAGACGCGGGTAAGTGCTGCATGCACTTTCCAATCCAGCACTCAACTTTTGTATATTAATTTTGTAATAATTTTAATCTGTCAATAAAAGTAGGTTGGAATCCCGAGTTAAGTGCCCTGGAACAGATTGCTCTCTAAACGGCGCTATATAAATTGTCATTTTAATATTAGCATTGCGTATATGAAAACTTTAAATTATCATAACTATTATGTTAATAGATAGTTTTTTCTTAATGTGTAATATGTACATACATACATACCGCAACGCGTTTCACTGTTGGGGTCGACAGAGAGGAAATAATGTCAGGCAGGCTTTCCTATCGCGACACACATATTTTCCCTCTTCATAATCCATACACCTTCTCATAGAGCTCCTACGATTTCTCTGCCTTTTTACATTTCCTTCTTTTAACATATCATACATTTGATCCAACCATATAGTATATTCCTTGATCTCCCTCTACCACGCCTTTTGCTTTACATTTACATTTTATATTTGTTTAATAAGTTTTTCTTTATTCATTCCTTCTACATGACCAAACCAACTCAGAGTGCTCTTAATATTCCTCAATACAGCCACATTCATATCAAATCACTTCATTCCGTATTCAGTCATACATTATCCCCCCACATATTCTTCTGTGCCCGCATTTCTATACATTTTATTCTGCTCTTTTCAGTACTTTTCCGCGTCCACTTCCATATATCGAAATTTTTACTGTAGTGGACTATTTTCGTAGTAGATTTTGATACTGTCCGGTTCGAGTATGTATGTGTATGTTTTAGCGCCCCGTTGCCTTTGTTTCCTATCGTTACACGTATTTAGATATCCCTCATAACTCTACCACCATATGAGAAAATACTATTCAAATAGCAGAGTTCCTCAGCTTGCCCCAATCTTTCATTGTTCATCCATTAACTAAGTATTAAAAATGTGGTTATATAACGAAATCGTTATATAAGCACAAAATACCAATTTAACGGGCTTTTTATTTTTATACATACTGACTTAATCGATACTTTTTCGATGTTTCCATTGAATAACCATAAAATGCTTATTAAACGGAATATTCTTTCTAATACACGATTGATCTGCGTACACGATAATTACCAGATTCAAATAAAATTATTCGAATTGGTTTATTAAAATAAAAAAAGTTTTTTTATTCGGGTTCTTTTTGCATATATGCCTCCAATTGAGAAAATATATGTTAGCCTTCCTTTGTATCGGCACTCACATTTGCACTTTATACTGGTTACGTACTTTGTTACAATAATAAACGCTTTATATATTATATTATTTATAGTCAAGGCATTAACATTGTGGAGGTTTAAAGACACTGGAATATGTTTTTATCAAACACGGTTTATTCCACTTTCTATAACGGTATAATCCAACCGGTTTCAAGGCTTTCACCTCAGCTTCAGGGAAGCACAAACAATACTTGTTTGTGCTCCCCTGATGAAAAGGTGAAAGCCTTGAAACCGGTTGGGTTATACCGTTATAAAAAGTGGAATAAACAGTGTTTGATAAAAAAAAATAACAGTTTATTGTCTTCTTTACAAATTTGTTTTAAACATAAAATATACTCAATCAATACCTACCCTACACATATTTTTTTTATTCATTCTTGTAACTTTGTTATATTTAAAATCTCTTAAATTTAGTGTAGTACTTGAAATCATTTTTTTTATATTATCTAACATACTACATTTTGTCATAGTGTAATGTTGTCATATTGAACAGTTTTATACATGTTTTTTTTTGTGTTTGCTATGTTTGGTCCTTGTATGAATTAGGGAAAGATTTAATGTGTAAATGATCTGAAAAAAATAATTAATAAATGACGTTTAAATAAATGAAGTTTCAATATATCATACTGTTGTGTAACTTTTTTTATGTATTCATATGTAGACATAGAATGAAAAATTATATTAAAAAAACACATATATATCAAAAATATACTTTTTTAAATATGTGGCGAAATGTTTTTCAGACGGATTGCGAGGTAAGAATTCTTTGATACCGAAAAAGCGATAATATGCCACCAAGCTGTGTCCTATATTTGGTGTCTTTGCGGTCGGGCTCGCCCTCCAAATGGTGGGGTGTGTGTCTCGGCTGGGAGGATATTGTGGGATGAGCCTGGACCGTTTGGTGGCTTCTATCTTGAATGTGTTTTATTTTCCTTTTATTGCCTTAGAATGTGTATGTGATTGTGGGATATAAAATTGCATACTATTTTTTTATCGGTGTATGTACCTATTATTGTATTAACTGTGTCAATTGTATTAACTGCTTATTAATTTTTATTTTTTATTATAATTTTTATTTATATGTACAAGTGTGTGAGCTGAAACACATCTGATATGCTCGCCCTCTATTGGTGGGGGTGTATCCCAACTGGAGGAAAGTTATGAGGTGAAGCAGACCTTTTGATAGCTTCTTAAAAGTATACGAGTATGAACTTACTATGTTGCTATCAATAAACCTTTATTTTTTTATATTTATTTATATGTCTACAATGGATTTTTGAAAGGGTACCAGTTGTTGAATATTTCGAATATCCCCTCTGGTTACAACCATATATAATTGATAAAAAAATATCCCTAGGAAAGGTCCACTGTCGATAATGAGGCATAAACTATCAATATCCCGCCTGACTTCATCTGTAACCTCGGCGCTTTACAAAACGATGCAATAATTGGCAAAAGGAATAAATACAGTTACATCGCGATTCGCGAATGACTTCACACCGAGAACGATGCAATCGTCAGGTCGCACAAATTTAATGGCTAATGCTTCACCATATTATCGATTTACGGCACATAAAATAAGCATAATTGGGATAACTCAAATCTAGAGTGTTCCAAATCTTATTCAGTTCACAACTATCAACGATGATTCTTCTTTTCGTGTATGGTTTCTTTCTCTTTTCCTTCTAGTCAGCGGTCGTGATCTAACGGTTAGCATTCACTTGTGAATTCTCTCCAGACTGGTTTTACTCTTAGACCATCTTAGATGATGAATTTATATTTCTCAGTATCTCATACGATGCGTATAAAAAAATCGTATTATAGGCATCAAAAAGTAGTTTTTTTTTATCACATTTGCGAGCATATATTTTGTGACTTTGAAGAAATATTCTCAGGCCAAGTTGCATATTCTCAGTTATTATTCCCATATCTATCAATGTAAATATATATTACGAGTCACAGCGTTATCCCCCCCGTCTTCAAAGTATATTTATTATAACATAGTATATATATATATATATATATATATATATATATATATATATATATATATATATATATATATATATATATATATATATATATATATATATATATATATATATATATATATATATATATATATATATATATATATATATATATATATATATATATATATATATATATATATATATATATATATATATATATATATATATATATATATATATATATATATATATATATATATATATATATATATATATATATATATATATATATATATATATATATATATATGTATCCTTTCTCTTCTGTGTACATATTTATCAACGCTCGTGACATATAAAATATAAGTATATTAATAAGTAACGTTTATGTATTTATAACCTTAATTTATGTACCAAATCCTATCCTTTCCTCTCTTAAAAGTTTTTCACACCACCACCCAAATATCCAAACAAATATACCAAATCCGTTTTACAACACCAGATGAAGGAGTAAGGTGTCCGAAAATCGGACCAACATTCCGAGTAAATTATTAACTTGATGTTCATCCCAATGACATGAAAACTGACTTTGATACGAGTATATTCAGAACCTCAAATCTGTCTTTTTTTTATAATAGGCAATCCACCCGAACTAGGATGATTTTTATAATAGGCAATCCACCCGAACTAGGATGATTTTTATAATAGGCAATCCACCCGAACTAGGATGATTTTTATAATAGGCAATCCACCCGAATTAGGATGATTTATGCCACCAAATTATTGTCATTATGCAATTATTGTATATGTGTCAATATAATAAAAATAATTGAAAAATACGACAATTCTTAAAAAAAATTATGAAATTAACCTTCTTCTTCCTCTTGGTCGTATGACCTGTTTATGACGGTGGACTGTCCTGGGATGATGACAACCAGCTGCCCTTCCACCTTTTCGGGGGCCTTCCTGGTAATCTCCTGGTGTTAGGGTTTTCAGTCTTGGCGATTCTTGCCAGTCTTATATCCTCCATGCGTCCACATGAATCCTTCCAGAAGCGCCTTATGTTTCTTCCCCACCTCACTATGTCTTCGACACCACAGACAGACCTTATCGTCTCATTTATGATCCGATCTCTAAGAGTTCTGCCTGCGATGGAGCGTAGGGTTCTCATTTCTGCCACTCTGAGAAGGTTTTTTGTCCTGGTGGTATCGGCTCTCACTCCTATCTCATATGTCATGATGGGGCGGACGCGTGTCTTATATATCCTGACCTTACTTTCGGTTAGCATGTGTTTGTTTCTCCATATAGTGTCCCGCAGGCAGCCAGCCAAAGCTGTCGCTTTATTAGTTTTTGCTCGTACTTCACTATATAGGTCACTGTTGCTGGAGATCTCTACACCTAAGTACGTAAATCGCATGACTTGTTCGATGGGTACGTTATCGATAGTCAGTTTGCATCTGAGTGGCTCTAAAATTAACCCTTTCGGTATAATACTTATTTATTAAATTAGTAAGATATTTGCAACACCCTATGTTTAAAAGTGAACGGGCTATTGGTCAAATGCTAATAGTTCATAAACCTTTTAGCAATATATGCATATCGATGCGGCATTCATGATTCGAAAACGCCATTAATACCTTTTATAGAGGTCAACTTACATAAGCTTCCCGTGAGTCACGGTAGATCAGGCGATATTCACTTGTACCTATATACACCAATAACTAACTAATAACGTGCTAATATTGTTGCTGCATGTTAAGATAGCATATTTAATGCTATAATATTATTTGCTTTAAATACAGGCATTCCTCGACTTTCTTACATGTACAATTAATAGTTTACAATAACAGTAATATAAAAACACACGTGTCATTTTAAAATTATTTAACACAATGACTTATACAATGAAATTAATGAACAGGTAAATGGTAAATAAAGTCTCTTCAATATCTGGATGCCTTCAATACAGTAAATGGAAACATTTAATTATATGACCACAAAAAGTGAAGACTGAAGATCATTAAAACATGTGTTGTTTATTTTTGCACTCAATACATGTATGCACTCAATACATGTACTCGTATATACAAATACATGTATATACAAATACATATATATATATATATATATATATATATATATATATATATATATATATATATATATATATATATATATATATATATATATATATATATATATATATATATATATATATATATATATATATATATATATATATATATATATATATATATATATATATATATATATATATATATATATATATATATATATATATATATATATATATATATATATATATACAAATATATGTATATACAAATACATGTGTATACAAATACATGTATATACAAATACATGTATATACAAATACATATATATACAAATACATGTATATACAAATACATGTATATACAAATACATGTATATACAAATACATGTATATACAAATACAAGTATATACAAATACATGTACACATATACTCGAACCGGACAGTATCAAAATCTTCTAATCAGACAGCCGCAATAGCATTTTAGTTCCATATTTGATGTATGAAAGTGAAATGTGAACGTGGAAAAATACTGAAGGGAGCCAAATAAATACTGAGAAGAATAGAAGGTGACGAAGTATGAATGAATACAGAATAAAGTTATTACGGATGAATATGACATGATTAGTAGGATGAATTGGATCATTCTGAGATGAATTGGTCACGTGGAGCAAAGTAACAGAGACAGAGTAACAAAATAAATATGTAATACAAATATGAGTGGAAAGCGTGGCAAATAAAAACACAAGGAAAGTATGGTTAGGTCAAGTGAATGATATTTTGAAGAAAGGAAACGAGGAAAGTTTTAAAAATCGTAGGAGTTAGTTAGTTGTATGAGGTTTATGTTTGTCTAAAGATGTGTTTCGAGATAGGAAAATGTGGGTACTCTTGTCTCTCTGCCTACCCCGATAAAAAAATTGTGATTTTATGCATTCGTGTATGTACAATAACTAGTAACTTATTGAGTTTATGTATAGTAAACTAGATACTTACTCGTCACAACTTAAGTTAATCAAATGACATTGTAATTTGTTTTTATGAAAAACACTGTTTGTTCCACTTTTTGTAACGGTACAACCCTACCGGTTTCAAGGCGTTCACCTCATCATGAGGGGAGCACAAACAAGACAAGGCAGCATAAACAACAAGTCTATTTGTGCTCCCCTGATAATGAGGTGAAAGCCTTGAAACCGGTAGGGTTATACCGTAACAAAAAGTGAAATAAATAGTGTTTTATAAAACAAATTACAATGTTTTTAAATCTCCACAATGTTAATGCCTTAACTATAAATAATATAATATAATAAATAAATAATAGTTATTAAATATCTTCAAACGACATATTTGTACAGTTATTAATTAAAACAGAAAATCTGATTCCTATTAAGTAATCAAGTATTGTGTGTTAACATAAGTTGTGTCCTTTGTTTTCCAATTTAAAAGTGAGCACCAAAAGTAAAACAAAATGGTTAAGGTTATATACGTCATTCGAAAGAAAATTTTCTGCTCTACGAGATATTGTGTTTGCTTTTACGTTACATATATTATTTATTTGATTACAAACCTTCAAAATGGAATGTCAAGTAGACTAAATAGAGCATTTTCGACACCTCCAGTGGACTTCGATGAGGACCGCTTAAACCATATTATTCATGAAGATCCCCTTCAAACCACCGTAGAATTGGCTGAGCAGATGAATTTTAGTCACATGACTGTATACCGCCATCTTAAATCAATGGGAAAAGTCCAGAAGTTCGGCGCTTGGGTTCCACATGTTTTGAGTGAAAACAATAAAAATCAACGTTCGACAATTTCTGCTGGTTTGCTCGCGCGTCATCGAGCTACGCATGGCCACACGCAAAGGTTCTTTTACCTTATCATTACTGGTGATGAAAAATGGTTTGAAAATGGTGATAAAAAATGTTTGAAGGGGATCTTCATGAATAATATGGTTTAAGCGGCCCTCATCGAAGTCCACTGGTCGTCCGGAATGCTCCATGTCTTTCAGGTCAAAATTACCGTCTTTGAAACGCAAAACCATAGACGAGCTGTCCTTTCATTCATAGCATCTTCACCGCACACTTTGCAACTATCGCGAGCAGCTTTGGCAGTTTTATTCCCTCGATTGAACGCGTACAGAAGGAGGTGTCGAAAATGCTCACTTTCGTCTACTTGACTCCATTTTGAAGGCTTGTAATCAAATAAAATAATATATGTAACGTAAAAGCAAACACAATATCTTGTAGAGCAGAAAATTTTCTTTCGAATGACTTTTACCATTTTGTTTTACTTTTGGTGCTCATTTTTAAATTTGTAAAAAAACGGACACAACTTATGTTAACACCTAATACAATAATCCCTCTATTTACGCAGGTGATTGATTTTAGGAAAACGTAAATGAAAACTACGGAAATGAAACTATTTAAAACCTGCGACTTTTTACATATTTCCAGATATTTAATATTTTATAATTTAAAAAAATCTTTAGTTGTTTTTTTTAATAATTACATACAAATGGTTACTGATAACTTCTTCTTCTTCGTCGCGTGCTCAATACTGAGCGTCGTGGTTATCTGGCATGTCTCGAACTCGGTGCACCACCCGTCTCCATCCTTCCTGGTTGTGGTTCATGTTGAATGCAGCGCCTAAAGAGGATGATGTTATCTCCTTTGTTTGATCCATCCATCTCAAAGACACCTTCTTCTTGCTCGCGTTTCTCCAACTATTCCTGCGATCACCAGATTCTCCTGACTTTCATATTTTTTCCTAACAACATGCCCAAATTACGTAAATATTATTTTTCTGCATGTTATCGAAAGTGTATCGGCAATCTGCATTCTTGAACGATATAAACTTTGGTGCACCTTGAGGTCTATGGGATATAGAGCATCAGCCTCCAACAGTTCGAAGGCATGTATAATGTTTCCTTCTTTCCCTCTCATCATCCATTCCACACTAAGTGTACAGCACCGTAATGCAGCGGATCCGGCTCGAAGGACCACTTTGTACAGCACCGGTGCAAAGACTGTAAAATAGGTGGATGTCTGCCGCTCAATACTCGGAGATTTTGGTTTACTTTATGCTTTTCCGGTGAAAAGTAACAAGGTGAAGAGATTCCTCTGTAGCAGGTAGAAGTTGGTCGTAAGTAAAAACACAGTAGTCGTTCCAGAAACTTAGAATATATTTTTATGTTTTCGTTCCTTATGTGCAGCTAATCGCTCGTCGTAAGCCCCTTTATTCGCCCGTGTATGCCGTCATGGCTTGTTAGATACTATGTACCTCGCGCGTTTTTCGCTTGCATGGGCCGACCGACTTTTCATAGAAACTATTGAGAAGGCCACGCATAAGGAACATTTCATCACAGTAGGTACACGGTATCATATTTTTACGTATACAAATAAAATAAATCTTTTTGGGTGACGCATACGTCCGATACACCAAGACCGGTAACTAAGGAAACACCTTTTTATGATATATATGATTACGAAGAAAAAATATACATTACTTACAAATTTGCATCGTTTATTGATACTGTTATCACTCTTCCAATTGAAGCTTTTTAAATTATTGATGTTGATGACATATGCATCTAGAGTCTGTGGCCTGGCTTTTCTTTTCAAATCCGCTAGTTAAAAAAAACGATTGAGTATACAGTGCAAATTGAAGATGGCGTGATAGAGGAAGACATGAACTTGCGGTTCGATCAAGTGAATGATATTTTGGAAGAAAGAAAGAAGAGAAATTGCAATAGCTGTATGAGAAGGTGCATGGATGTGGAAGAGGCAAAATATGTCATGAAAGGTAAGTCTGGTGATCTGTCATATCTGCCTACTCCAGCAGATAATCGTCGTGATGGTAAATGTGTATGTAGTTCCAAACAGAATAAATCGCGTAACTAAAGTCCATGAAAATTGAGAGATTACTGTATTTATGAGATGTTATTAATTTTCGCTGTAAACGAAACTGAAAGCGTAAGGAGTCGATGACTGTTTAAGATAAAGTTCTTTTGAAGTTAATTCGCAGCATCAAGTGGGTTAGAGCTCTGCAGAGAGGTACTTACTCAGCAAAAGAAAAGTTGAGCTTCTGAGGAAGAAGCTTATCTAACATAAAGCTGCAAACCCTGTTTCACATTAAGATTATTGCTTGCCTTCCGGTTGGTCCGATAGCATAAGTGGGCAATGCTAAAATAAATTTTCCTTCAATTCACTCGTATTTGATTTGGAAAATTTTCTCTATCTTCTGAACTTTCGCCAATTTCGCGGATTTCTCGAGGACTTTTTAATTGATGCTTGCATTTTTTAATGAATTCTTATGTTTTTCCCCGTACTGGAGGAGGTTAATGAATTCTTATGTTTTCCCCCGTACTGGAGGAGGTTAATTAATTGACAACTGTCTGATTCCGTGCTTTATTTTGTTGTTCAATGATTGGTATTTGATGTCTGTTTTATAAACTTATTTTAAAAATTATATACTCGTATAAGCGTCTTGAGACATCGAGTGTTGGAACAATTTTTACGTTTGACCGTGCTTGTAGTATACACATTTTGATTATTGCTTGTACGCGTCTTTATTCCTCTTTTGAAGTATGTACAAAAAGTTTTGAAGTATGTACTTGAATACTTATAGTTGTTTGAATTGTTTTATTGTCTTCTTCTTCTTAAACTTTCCATAGACTCAGGAGTATGTTATTGCAGGATTATCCTCCTGTGATGCTGAGCTCCAGCTATCTCTCAATTGTTTCGGGGGTCTCCCTGGTAGACGCCGTCCATCCGGTATCCCATGCAGAGCTTTGTATGGAATTCTTGTGGAATTCATTATCTGTACATGTTGGTACCAGTATCGTCGACGCTGTCGTCCCCATCTTGGACCTCACAGACCTCTCGGATTGTGGTGTTCCTTACATGATCAAGCAAAATCTTCCCAGCTATACCACGTAGAGTTCTCATTTCCGTTGTCCTTAGCATACTTTTTATCCTGGCAGTGTCCGCCCTCGCTTCGATGCCATATGTGAGGATAGGTCGCACACAGGTCTTATAAATGAGTACTTTGCTATCCGTTCTCATATCTTTATTCCTCCATATGACATCTCTCAGGCAGCCCGCCACAACTGCAGCTTTATTTACCTGAGGCCTTACTTCTCTGGGGAGGTCATGAGAGCTGAGCAGTTCACTGCCAAGATATCTGAACTGGGTTATTTGTTCAATTGGCTCGTCACGTACTGATATTCTGTTTTATTGTGATTCTGTATTTTTATTTTGTATTAATTAATTTTTTTTAAATATTTGTCTATAGTATTAAATAAAACACTTAGTGCTTATATTTTTAAAATATTAATGTATGGTTTATTATTCTTTTGATGAATCAATAAATCAATTTTGTCGATACAACAGCACATGCAGTAGTATTACCACCAGATGAATTCTTAAATCAAACTAGTAATATTATCCTTCTTTTAGGTACCATCTAGAATCATACCCGAAACTCTCAAATGGAAGACAAGCGTCTAACCAACTAGGTCAAAAAAGCATCATAAATTTAGAATGAATCATCACTGTTAATCAAATTAGAGGAAAAATATTTCTATACAAGCGGCCTAACAACAACAGTTGATTCCCACGATATTTGTCATATTATTTCAAGAAGTTGTCTTATCTACTTGATAATTCAGCAAGATCTGCAACAACTTACGAGTATGATGGACGGTTTCGTTTTGAAGGTAAGGTCGGTGTCGTGTGCTGGATTCGTAAAATGTAATAGGAGAAGACATTACACTTCGCTTTGCTTTTCGTTATCTAATTCTGATTCTGCAGTTTGAATAGACGTGATATTTTCATCAACAATGTTGTGTCTACGCTAAACCCGCGTCTCATTAATAAAAACATATGATAAATATTTTATTTGAATTGATATGAGTATACACGAGGCGAATTAAATTGTATGTCTTATTTATTTATTTAACACTTATTGTGAATACAATATGGCGGGATTGTTACCAGGCGGTAATCTCTTCCAATCAACCAGACAAAATTTAATGAAGCAAGTTACATGATCGCAAAAACATTCAAATGACTATCCATCCCCTTGGGTTGAATGTGAACTTAAGGTTTATATATGTATTCAGTAAATTTAGAAGAGTACTACGAGATGGTTTGGGCATGCAGAACGAATGAATGAAGAAAGCCTAACAAAACAAATATATAATACCTATACAATTCAATTGAAAGGACAATTTTATACAGCGCCGATTAGATAGCAAACTCTCTTCAAGGGAGCCCTTAATTGGGACTCGAACTCACTAATATTGAACAAATCACATCTGGCAGCTACAGCAGCGCCGGAGCAAATCATAAATAACACTTTCTGTGTATACAGTACTATTGCAATTCGACAATCTCTCCCAACCAACCAGAATGATGTTTATTAGGTTTTAAGTGAAAACCAGTCTGAAAACCTTTATTTTAAAACTGAGTTCCAGCGGAAATCGAACCCGCAACCTTCGGGTCGGAAGACAGGCGTCTAACCAACTAGGCCAATGAAGTCGTGTATCGTGGAGGATACAGTACAAATGTGAGAGGAAAGCGTGGTTAAGAAAGACCAAAGTAAGTATAATTTGATCAAGTGAATGATATTTTGTAAAAAGTCTGAGAAATCGTAGGAGTATATAAGACGGTGTATGGATGTAGATGAGCCACAAGATGTGTATCATGATAGAAGAGTCTGGCGCTTTGACTTATCTGCCTACTCTGACATGGAAATAATGTGACGGTATGTGTGTATAATTTTTTTAAATTAAATTGAAAAATCCTCTTAAGCTTTAGAGGATTTTTCAATTTCACTTTAAAAATTCATCTAAGAGTCTACTCTTAAAGATAATCGCCTTAGACAATTGATTGTCTTGACTATTGTATTTTAATGTCAGTGCTGTTTTAGTATAAACACACCAATATATACTTTCCAAGCGATCAACTCAAGATTCGCCGAATCAAATGGTGAAGTACGAAAGTATTCCCTAATGAATATTATTTTTCCACGTTACCAGTGGCAACCCTCCCCTAACATGGGGCGCGAGGGTGCCCACCTCAGCATAAGGGATTATTTTTACCCCTCTTCAGATCTTCTGCCCTTACTAAATTCGACGTAGTGAACACGTAAGAGGCAGTCGATTCCTTCATCGAGAGATGTAAACGAGGGTTAATTGTAGTATTCTCTGATAATGTATCTATATTAAATGTTCTATTTCAGTTAGTTTATGAAACCTACGAATTCGTTACGATTTTTATTACATTTGTTACAGATTTTAACTCAGTTACATCAAATAACAAGAAAAAATATTTGAATACAGTAGATTTATGAAACCAATTCCATATTTCTTTAGTGTTGGATAAATGTCTTACAACGGGGTGGATATTTATTTATAGGTACAATGAATTACATTTTGAAATTACAGGACAGGTGAACAAAGCCTCTGCAATGTCTGAATGCCTCAAATTTAGAAAAGGTTCAATCCCATTATAACGAATTCATGGGACTTTCCCATTATAACGAATTCATGGGACTTGAAGAAATAAATCGTTGTACTGAAATTTCTTTACAGTGAATATGGGAGAAAAATATAATTTTTAAACATTATTTTATCTCAGTATAAAAAAATTGAAATACAATGTTATTTTGACTATAATGTTTTTTTTTCTTAGTAGCCAGTCATAATTGCATTTTCATACAAATAATTGTTGAAAAATATTTTCCGTGAATTCAGTGATACTGGATAGATTAGCCCTTACGAAACCTTTTAAATACATTCATAGCTTTCGAAAATGAAACCTTCATATCAGGTGGCATAAGTCCAATTTCAATGTCATCTTCTGTTACGCATTTTTACTACATGTAGTACCTAGATCAAAGGGTTGCAAAAATACTGTACAATTTAGAGGTAATTTTTTTTTACATCAGCGTGTTCAAGCTCGCATGTTAAATAATTAATGAGCAATTATCAATTAAAATCAGTGATTTTTTTTCTTTTTTATCTATTCATTAAATCATCCAAATTTACTAGCCATTTGTCGTGTTTGTGTTATCCAAGTCTCATATTTAACATGGAAAAATAAGTGCATGGTAACAGAAAGTAAAGAGATCCATAAAACATGTGTTAACCCTTCCCTTACGGTGTTAAAATTGAAACGCGTGCTCCGGTGTTGGGTATTGAGTACGCGATCAAAAATTGGCGATTTTAAATCGGAAAAATAAGAACATTCATAGATAATCCCCTTAATTAATTATAATTGAAGTTAAAAAATTTAAACATTGAGATTTATTTGCTGAAAACATTAAAAAACCATCTGGCAACGCTCACGGAACGGGCGTACGTCTAATCTATTTGCAAGTCCAGAAGATACTGCGGCGCGGAGCGGTACGCCGGCGTGGTTTACGTTTGCGACGATTGAGACAATTGAGCTCCTCGCAATTCAGTGGAGTATGCAAGAGTGAGATGCGAATATAGTGTCGCGCTTCCCGCATACTCTTCACCTATCGTCAAGACGAGGCACTCGCAGCGTTTAAATGCGAATTTGTTTTCGATCTTTACAAAACACCTACAATGTAGTCGATACATTCTGATTATTATTAATATTATTTTTTAAATCAATGCGTAAATATATTATGGAGGAATACCTAAAATCTTAACCTTGTATTTATTATATTTATAGAGATATTGATGGTTGTTAGAAGCAACGTGTAGAAGATACCCAATACAGGGAAGGAAAGGTTAAACCTGTAATCACATGTACTATTGTAAACCAGTAATCACATATACTATTGAATCTAGAGCTGATACTAGACTATAATGAAAGCACTCCTTAGAACAACAGAAATTAGGCTAAAGCTATGAGATACTGGTAAAATACTCAAAGATATAATAAGAAATACAGAAATAAGAAGAATGTGCAAAATCGAAGACATCAGAAGAAAGGAAAGGTAAATTATACGTTATTAGCGGCTCATGTTCGAAGAATAAATGAGACCCGCATTCACCGTATAGTGTTTCATGGTTACGCCATTGAAAGTCGACGACCAGTAGAACTCACAAAAAATGTATACAAATTATTATACATACGAGTATGTATACATACATATTTAATTGAGTGTCACTGTCAGGTCGATGAGAATGTACAACGGGGTTTTATATAATCAAAAAATCGGAAAGAAGTATCGATTTATTTTTCATGATATATGTCCTCAGTGAGATATAAGCAAAAGTCTAGTTTACTGGGGACAAGACAAATGAAAGGCAACAAACCCAGATCCATTAAAATTGTGTCCAAATTAAATTACCTGTTGTTTTTTCGCAAATTATGTATATTTCTTGTCACGTGTAAAATGAATAAATAAAAAATAATAAATGGAAGTATAGCCAGTCCACATTCGAGGAATAATGCAGAAAAATAGATCAAGAACAACTAGAAAACTTAAAAGATCACATTAAATTAGCCAAGTTTGAGATTTTATATATCTTTGCAAATTAAATAAATGCCATATTTCACCGTTTTTATACAGCCGCTTCAAAATGTGATAGATTAACTTTTAAACGTTTATGACAAAAATAAGAAGTATATTGCGTTGCAATTAAGATTATATATACATGTACCTCACAGTAATGAACACACAAAAGCTCCAGACCGCACAAAGGAGCATAGAGAGATGCATGTTGGTATATACTAAAAGAGACCGTAAACGAAACACCTGGATTCGCAATATAACAAAGGTAGAAGAGGTTATAAAAGTGTGCAAAAGAATGAAGTGGCAATGGGCGGGACACATAGCCAGAATGCCAGACTCCCGATGGACATCCAAAATTAATCCAATGGTACACAAGAGGCATAAAGAAGCCCAGAAGAAGACCGAAGGTACGCTGGATAGATGAAATCAGGAAGCATGGTAGCATCACATGGCATCAACGAGCAAAAAACCGAATTATTTGGAGTCAACTTGGGAAGACCTTCATCCAGCAGTGGATCGACCTTGGTGTACAATGATGATGATGATGATGATATGTACCTCAAGATAAAATTAGCTCCAAATCGTTTCACCATCAAAAATTTCATGTGTACACCTAAATAGTCATTAATTAAGAATTAAAAATGACTTCACAATATTTATATATATTTTTTTAAATAATATACATGACCAAAGTCATAGGTATCCTTATACCCTCGAACACTAGGCGGAAAAAGTGCCTGTGTCGTTCGAGGGAGTAGCACAGCGCGGGGTTCGAACCGATGACTTTCTGTACGGAAGTCCAGCGCGTTACCACGCGGCCATGCACCTGATATATCTCCATACTTGAAAATTTAACCCCTTATACACTAATTAGTCATTGTTAATCGTTTTTAATATGATTTATAGATGTTCCTTAGAAGAGTACTAAAATTTCGTTTTCTTCTGATTGTCGATTTCTTCTTCATTTAATAAATTGGGTATAATGATAGAGCTTTTACCGTTGCAGGTTCTGTGACATGAAATGGGCTGCCTCTTACATAGTATTATAAACATGGGTGGCGGCGTGTACAGCTTTAGGAACCACTTAAAGACAACCCTTTTTGAAAAGTCTTATCAAAATGTATAATGTTATATGAACACTTCACTAAAATTAAAGTCGAACTTGTTACTATTGGAAGATTACATACTGGAAGATCTACACGATTTATATGTAGTTCGTTTCGATAAAAAAAACTGAATATACACGGTCTGTCCAATGAGTAAAAAGACTGATTTTATTTTCACGTAACCACCAGCGCCATCTGTGGATGAATAAATGTGTAAGCTAGCGACAAATTTCGACTATCTTCCGTAAACGTTTCAAAGCGCTGTCATCGCTGGTTCATTCGTAATGACGTAACACTTGACAGTACATTCTGATTCTCCGTGGGCAAAGGAACAACGAAGCAACGTGCCAACATTAAATTTTCTTTTAAATTTGGTAAAAAAGCCACAGAAACTTTTGAAACTATTCAAACTGTTTATGGTAGTGAAGCATTGAGTCGTAAGAACGTTTTTGCAGGTGCGGAGTAGTTTCTAATCTAATGGCTGCAGCCATTACTTTCCAAACCTTCCGATCAACTTGTGTGTATATGTATAGATTTATTGTGTAATATGTTGAATCTGTCAATAGTAGTGGGTATGAATTCTGAGTTGGAACGCCCATGGGGAGAGTTTGCTCTCTTAACGGCGCTGTATAATTTGTACTAGAATTATACTTCGATTTCGCCTCTACAAACATATCATTTATAGAAATTATTTACATATTTATCAACGGTACAATGCAACTAATTATAAAAAAAATATTAAAAAAGAAATATAATTACAGATAACCAATAAACAACAGATAACCATACAAGCATATAAATTAAAATTCGTACAAAAAAATCAACAATGGTTATTAACCAACACGGACATTATCAAAATCTGCTACAACGATAATCCACAGAAGAATTATGGTGCCAACTTTCATGCATGGGAGTGAAACCTAGGCGTGGAAAAGGACAAAGGATTCGAATAAATACTGTAGAAATACGTGCATTGAAAAGAATCCACGAAGTGACCGAATACGGAATAAAATGATTAGGGATGAAAGTGAACTTAAGGCTGATGTATTGTGTAAGATAAAGACGAGCGCGCTAAGATGGTTTGTGCACGTGGAACGATTGAATGAAGAAATACTAACAGTTATATAGTGTAAATGTGAGTGAAAGGCGTGAGAGAATAAGACCAAGGATAAGTAAGGTTGGATTAAGTTAATGATATTCTGAAAGAAGAAAACGTAAACATTCAGAGAAATCGTAGAAGCTACGTGAGATTGATGGATGTAGTTCTAGCGACAAGTTCCGATCAGATGAGCATGGCTCTTTTTATACTTGTTTACCTCCGGCGAGAGGTTGCAGTAAAATACATTATTTTTACTCGAAATATTAAGGAAGCAAAGAGGTTTTTGGAATAAGTTTTTATTATAATATTTTACTAAAATTGATGAAATATAAGTAGTTTTTACAAATCTGTGAACTAATTTGTAGCAGCTACGTGAGTAGGTGTATGAATGTAAAAGAGTATGGCGCTCTGTCCACTCTGCCTACCCCGGCAGGTAAATTGCATAACGGTATGTATGTATGTCACACAAGGGACCGTCTAAATGCGAATAGCCCGCATTGTGCCAAATCGGGCGTTACTCTTGATAATAACCTAAGAAGGCTAACATAAGTACATACACATAAAATAACTAAATAACATGTGCATATGTTAGTTCAAGCGCAATAAAAAGTAAAAATCATCGACGCGATATTTCTTGTCTCAGAACACTAATATATAACTTTCAAAGCAATTTTTTAAAAATGTAGACAAAATATTGATCCCTTATTATTATAAAAATGAAAACAAAATATTAAGGGCAGAATAAGGTATCTGTTGCCGCGTGGTCACGAGATTGTTTAATTAAGCTGTGAATCATAAACGACCTCCGTGACCTAGTTGATAAGACACCTATCTTCCAGCCCAGTTGTTTTAACATTTATAAAAAGTTATTTCAAAAAAAAGACCTAGTCTGGTTTTCACTTAAAGCATTTGTATCATCTTTCTGGTTGGTTGAAAGAGATGCCACATGACAATAGGGACACCAGGTTGTACCGTATACAACGAAAGTGTAATACAATACAATCATTGCCCACGAGAAATATAATATTACCCATTCTTTCGTCAATCAATAAAGTACACGTACGAGTATGTATAGGTTAACAAGTAAAAAAATTTTTTTAATATTGCGTTTTTTTTTTCACTTTTAGCTTTGCATAGTAAGTTCACAAAGCACTACACTCACATATTTGATTAAAAGTTTAATCTTTATATTTATGCCTTCGTAATGTGCGGTGTAATTAATTTGCGGTAACGTATTTAATTCCACACAGTTTAGAATAACGAGGTTAAAACACATTGACTGAAAAGGTTAACTTTAGTTAAGTGCCCATGAGTAGCAGTTAACAATCAGTTTTCCTTGAGCTTTCAACAATAGTATACTTGGGCTTTATTGCTTTTTAACCGAGCGGCTATTTGATTTGATGAATGGCAAATATTTTTGCTACATCTGGACTGCCATGTTATTTTGTTGCTCGCTATTAAACAAGATGTAATAACGTAGTTAGGCACCTCTCAACGAGCTTATAATTATTAAGGTGTTGAGTAGATAAAAGAACTTAGTACAAAAAAATATTTTTATTTTATCTATTGGTAATGATTTATTAGTGACCCCAATGATTCATCATACATGACAAGTTTTTACCTCTTCGGAGTAAACAAGGTGTTGAAGTACCTGATAATCATTGTAAATAATGGCAAATATATAATTGATTAAGGAATCATTGCTGTTTTTTCGTTAGAAATAAATTTGATATACTTAAACGAGATGGTATGTTTATATGTATTTCCGGATATTGTAAATTTCTTTCCATTTACTGTATATCTATCTCTTGGGTAAAATTAAAGTTTGTTTCCAATTGTCCATTACTCACAGTTTAAGAACATATGAATGCGCCCATAAATACCCAGCATAATGAGGCGACAACCAGTCATCTTCATCTATAATAATACGAGCTGTGGTCTCGCTAAGGACCCAGTCGTGACATCATCTCAGTTATTGTAAATTTCAAATGTCGTTATTAATAAATTGGCCCATATCTTCAGTATGGTTCTGGAACAGTTGTTGTGCTAGTTTATGGTTCAATCACAGTAAAAGAGCTTTTTTTTTGTTTAACCAATTCACCCAGCTGAGAGTGATTTGTGCGTATTGTGCGATTAATGTCAGGAATGCAGGATTTTAACGTTTTGATCAATTTATATGTAAATATCGTTATAGGAAACAAATTTTGAAAAAAAAAAAACGATTAAAACATTTGGATTATTAACACTTTGTATCACGGTCCCATATTTTAACGTACATAATAAACCAGATTTGTTCTTCCAAAAAAATACATCTTACCTAGAAAATATTTTTGTTAACAGTCCGACCTTTAAAAGATAAGTCTCCTAATTTCTGATTCCTGGTTTCTGATTCCGGATATGGTCAGCAACACAAGGGTTCTTCAAAGAGCCAAAGTTGATAGAGTTGCTGACTAATATTAAAATCCGAAAGGTGTCCTATTTGGGTCATGTACTTAGAGAAGAAAAGTACAAATTACTGTAACTCATCATCCAAGGCAAAATAGAGAGCCGAAGAGGTGTTGTCAGGAGACAAATCTCCTGACTCCGCAATATACGTGATTGGACTTGTATAAGGAGCGTTGGGGATCTTATTCGGGCTGCCGGGGACAAAGATGCTTACTCTCAGGTGATAGTCAACGTTGTGGGGACCTGACATGACACTGGGAAGAAGAAGAAGAAAGTTTTTAAGATGGACAACACCCTAGACAGTGAAAATATGTATGAATGAATCTGATGAATGAATCTGACAACTATGTATGAATGAATCTGACAACACCCTAGACAGTGAAAACTATGTATGAATACAACTATGTATGAATGAATCTGACAACACCCTAGACAGTGACAAATATGTATGAATGAATCTGACAACACCCTAGACAGTGAAAATATGTATGAATGAATCTGATGAATGAATCTGACCACTATGTATGAATGAATCTGACAACACCCTAGACAGTGAAAACTATGTATGAATAAAACTATGTATGAATGAATCTGACAACACCCTAGACAGTGACAAATATGTATGAATGAATCTGACAACACCCTAGACAGTGAAAATATGTATGAATGAATCTGATGTCACATCATCAATGTGCAGTCAAGTGTCAGATTTTGAAAATTTTGACATATGAATCTGAAGAACAAATACAGTATCTGGTTCAAAATGGAATAAATTTGCAGGCATTCAAAACAGGATGTCAAAAAATAAGTCTGGAAGTTTGTTGATATGTATTTCATCAACTGACATAAAAGAAAAACACTACAAAACTTTGAAGGTATGTGCTAAACACAAGAAAAGAAGTGAGATCCGATATATCTGTAAGGAGTGTGATGCACTCGTAGCTCTCCACAAAAGAGAAAGTTGGCACAATTACTAATTTATTGATTACAATATTCCTAATATTTACTTAGGTATATCAATTTTAGTAAGCCTTTAAAAAAACGAATTCGTCAAAAACAAGCTGGGGACTGGGAAAAGTTGTCTTGATTTCGATCGGGTCATTAAGCGTTAAGGGACAAAAGATATCCAATATGGAAAGGGGAACAGTGAGTAATGGAAAATTTAAATCAATTTACATGTACTCCAAAATAGTTGATATACATTTTGTGTGTTTATGGTTACAGACATTTGATTGGTATGTAGACAGTTTAAATTATTTTACGTAGTTTCTTTATTACTTTAGCTAGCGATGACGAAGCACGACTTCTGTGCCTATTCAAGTGGTTCTAAGGTTCAATGAAGAGGGCCAATGGTAGTGCTATCTCGCAGGCATGCTCTTCAATCAATCCGATTCACTAGTTCGAATGTGTTGAAGAGTTCGATAAGAATAAAATAAGAGTGTTTGTTGTATACTAAAGAGCTCATCTTTTCAAATAACTCATAAATAATTTACCTTTTCCTTACTCTTCTTTCAGAATATTTGACTTACTTCCACATCGGCTCATCTTCAGACCGATTGGTTACACAGATTGAGTGGTGACAAAAGACAGTTTTGCTGCATTCAAAACTTTTGCTGGAAACCTGCTAAGCAGGCTGTTTGAATTCCTGGCCTTAAGCCGCTCTATAAGTATATTTATTTACTGCACTACGAATAATTTTAGATCAACCGTGATGTCGAATCTTAAGTCCGTCAACGCTAGTATCAGCTTGGGAGGTGGTGGAATCGAATATGCTCCCACGTGCAATTAATTTCTCTCTACTGAAACATATATTTCAAACTGGCCTTTCATCTTTCCAGAGGTGCCCATATATCGGGAGACGCTGGCTGGCAAGTTTCTGCGCATCGCCATGTATAATAATCTGATATTAGACATTCCTTTCCATATGTGAATATCATTAACTTCTTCTTTACCTTAAAAAAGTAACAACGTCTTATATTATTCTTCGCATATCTCCAGTATTCTCCATAGCACTGCATAGAGTAGAAACACAGGCAGAGAGAAAGAAAGAAGGATACATGATAGGTGCCATCCTGATGTGGTGTTGGAGGCAGATGGTCCTTATCTCATGGACCGCATAATTCAAGAATAAGAAATAACCGAAAGGCTTTCGACAGCATGTCGGAGAAGAGCCCTAAACATACTTTGGACAGAAAAAAATAACGAAAGTATGGAGAAATTCGTGATCATGGGGAAAGTTAAGGGAATGAGAGAGAGAAGAATGTGTCATATAATATGAACGGATCAAATAAAAAAGTTAACAAAATCTTATCTACGCGTTGCATTCAACATGACCAAGGGCCGGAAATATTGACGACAGGCGGTGCACCAAATTCCAGACATAGCAGAGGACCACAACGCTCAGCACAAGGTACTCGAGGAAGTAGAAATATGTGGAATATTTTCAAAGAGTTGTCTGTAAAAGTGCTAAAGGTCTTCATACCACTAAGGTATGGACAAATAAATACCTCGCTCGTTGCATGGCCGGGCGATGTTACAGTATAAATTTGATAATTGTACCTTCAGTAATACTCGTATGTTAACTAGAGCCGATAAAACATGTGTTGCTTCTTTATATTCGGAAACGTTAAAAATTTAACATCGCGCGGTTATTCAAGAGTTTCTTTCAGAGGAAGGGAAAAGTACGGCAGTAATTAAACGACGCTTAGATGTAAAATGGAGAATCTTTACAGTAGACAATGTCTTGGCTCCGCACCCCGCTTTTGTATTTTTGTTGTGCCTATTCTGGTTTTATTAGTGGGATTAACACGTGTCATGCAAATTCTTACTTTATTGTATGTTGTCTTATGAAAACACTCGAAATTAATTCAGTTTTCAACACGATTGGGTTTAGGCTTATAAATCTGTTATAAAGCAAGCGGAATGTGATATGCTTGATTGACTGGCAAGCGATTTAAGCAGCCAGTTAGCGAGATAATGCTCTCAAATGGCTCTTTCTCTCTCCATACAAGAGAGTGATTGCTCATTTACATTCAGTTTACTCTTAAGCGATTGTGGGAGGTTATTCATCTTTTTCAGCTGATACCAAACTGTGGGGCATGATTGTGACTAAATAGAATTAAATTACCCAGATGGGTATCGGATGATATACGGAGTCTGTAATATCTGTCATGTAACTTATCTCATAAAATAAGTTCAGTTCAGTTGGACCCCACCACCACCAACGCTGTTATTATTGACAAAATAAGGTCCCATCCAGCGTGATCTACACTAGACTATCCAAATCTTCTTGATGAGCGCGATGTCACATTATAATTTCAAAGGAACTGCCCAAAGGGACTCCTGCTCGAGTGGTGACATGTGAAAATAATAGTAGCGAAGACGGACTTAAGGTCCGACGTCACAAGAGAAGGAAAATGACTCGTAGCGCAATAAATATTTTTATAAAGCAGCTTAACACCAATTTTCAGCGTATTTTCAATCATGGATTAGCGCTACGCTCAAACAGAGATTGTCTATTGGCCTTTCCAGTTCACCGCTCCTCTTTTTTTACGTCGTCCTTTACTGTCCATGCAGTGAGACTCTGGAATCAATTACAAACCAACACAAGACTCGCTCCGTCCTTCGCATGCTTTAAGAAGCGACTGAAAAACTCTTAATTTCTAGTCAGTAAAATAACGTGTTTCATTCCTGATTTTTCTTTTCCTTTCCTCTCCACCATCCCTTCCTTTTCTTTTGATTGATGATATCTCACTTTATATGAAAAAGAATGTTCGGGTGATTGTCCGTCTTCGTGGGGTTCGTGGGCATATGCTCACGTATGTGTTTATGGATTTCATGGGGATGGATAGTCATTTGAACGATTCATGCGACCACGTAACTTACTTCATTTACTTTTCTCCGGTTGGTTGAAAGAGATTGCCGCCTGGCATTAAGCCCGCCAGATTGTATTTGCAATAAAAGTGTTAAATAAATAAAAATAAATAAATAAAATAACACCACAACTTTCCTATCCTTATACTCAACTTATATATGTAATATTAATTTTGTAATGTTTTTACTCTCACAGTAAAAGTGGATTCGAGTCCCGACTGGAGTGGAGTGCCTTTGAGGAGAGTTTGCTCTCAAAACGGCGCAAAATAAATTTTCCTTTTATTATAATTATTAATAACCAGTGTGTTATCTACAAAACTTATAAAAAAAATAGTTTAATAGCTTTTCCAGCAGAGGTTATGGAATATATAAAAAAAAACTACGGATTGTAGGAAAAACACTCAATTGAGTCAAAAAAAGGTCGGAAATTAAAGTCAGAAAAGATCGATAAAAGTGAAAAACAAACTTGCTAATAATGAGACAACAAGCGCCGACAAAACTACTACACAAATATTAATTCATAAGAGAATTAGTTTATATGAATAGTGAGGGTACTCGTACGATTAGAAATCACCCCCAAGGTAGAGACTTGCAATCGGAGTTACGGTTGTCATAGAATCGCCCCACGCTCTGTGTGGGATGCTGTCAGTCAGAAGGGAATTGGTTTCTCCCCCTCAGTCAGTATAGGATCTTGATGAAACAAAAACATAACGAAATAGGGGATTCCTCTTCTTTTCTTTATGTGTATTTATGTATTTATGATAGTAAGCAACCATGAATAAATAGTTTCATATATGTTATGATATTTATTTATTTATTTAACACTTTTATTGCAAATACAATCTGGCGGGCTTATTGCAAGGCGACAACCTCTTCCAACCAACCAGACAAAAGTAAAAGAAGCAAGTTAAGTGGTCGCATAAATCATTCAAATGACTATCCATCCCCACGAAATCCATAAACACATACGTGAGCATAACATATACCCACGAACCCCACAAAGATGGACAATCTTATTAAATATTTCTGCAACTATAATTATCATACAAACTTTACTCGTACAATATCTGCTCTTTCCGATTCTGGACTATGCGGACGTATGTTACATGGATGTTACAGAGGAACAGCTGGACAAATTACAGCGTCTTCAAAATGTGTGTCTAAGATTTATTTTCAACCTACGAAAGTACGATCATATAACTTCATACCAGAAGGCATTGAACTGGTTGAATGTTAGAAATAGACGCCAAATTCACATACTGTCTCTATTGTATAATATCCTTAACTGTCCCGCCATACCCTCTTATCTCGCCGAAAATTTTCAGCGTCTTTCCAATCATGGATTAGAGCTACGCTCAAACAGAGATTGTTTATTGGTCTTTCCAGTTCACCGCTCCTCTTTCTTTACGTCGTCCTTTACTGTCCATGCAGTGAGACTCTGGAATCAGTTACACACCAATATAAGACTCGCTTCGTCCTTGGAATGCTTTAAGCGACTGAAAAAACTCTAAATTTCTATTCAGTAAAATAATGTATTTCATTCCTGATTTTTCTTTTCCTTTCCACTCCACCATCCCTTTATTTTATTTTAATTGATGATATCTCACTTTATATGAAAAATAATGCTCTTTGATTGTCCGTCTTTGTCTTTTTTTTTAACCTGGCGAGTGTATTTATTTAAGTAAATCTTTCTTCTTTTTGTTCTCTTTAAATGAGTGACCTGTTGGACACCAGCAAACTCACCAGCCACACCGGTGTACTGGATTCGATGGTACACCAGAAGTGAGATGATCGGAGTGCACTAGCATGTTTTCCCCCATTTTTTAAAGAATACTATAGATATGATCGAAGACATAGGTATCCATATAAACCCGAATACTAGGCGGAAAAATGACTTTGCCATTCAAGGAGAGTAACACAGCGCGGGGTTCGAACCGACGACCTTCCGTGCGAAAGTCCACTGCGTTACCACGCGGCCATGCATCTCAATATTTTGTAATACACATACATACGAGTACATATACTTAATAAATTAAACATTAATTTAAACAATTACAAGTTAAGTTTTACTCTGTCTTCATGTTTTAGATAAATGTTATGTCATTTTCTCAATAATTTTAATTATTTAAATTATCTTGTCTTGTGTGCCATTGTTTTTCTTGTTATGTGAAAAACACTGTTGTGTCGTGAATCAAATGAATTAATTGAGAAGGGACGTGGTCAGCCTGGGTTGGATTTCGTAAGCTCTCCCTTTTTTTAAGTCTCCAAAGTAACTTAAATATTTAATTAAAGAAATAACTATTATATGCAAGTGTCCAATCTGTATTGATATATGGACTAAAGATGTGTTGGTGTGCAAAGGAATATTTTATAAACCGATCAAATAAACCGTCCATGTTTTGAAAGAAAGTGGAATTTTTCGCGAAATTATGACGGAAAATTGCTTTGTTAAGCATAGAAAATAATTATATTTGCGTGCTTAGCAATAAAAATATATACCGTTGTTTAATGGTTGGACTTGTTTGTAGATCAAATGCGTAATTTACAGTTTCAATTTTCAATTTTCCAGGGACATATTAACCGGTAAGCGAATTAACCGGATAGTGAATAAATCTGATTTTTTTTCAATAAAATTTCGAAATAGAATACTATTTAAAAGGTAAAAATATTTTTTCCAATCGACTACATACTCGTAATATATAACAGAAAAATTAACTAGTGAAATTGATAATATGCAAAAGAAAACAAAACTGGTGAATTTGCTAACTTATCATCGACAAAAAATTTCAGCCGATAACGGGTTCACAATTTATTCATGGAACTTTTCCACTTGTAGATCGATTGTTAATTTTTTGAAGCTTACTCAGCTAAAACTTTAAGTGGTCTAGAATTGCATTTTTTTTAATAAATTATTTTAATATATTGCCTCACATAATTGCATTATGACTTAAATTTGATGACACAAATCATCCTTGTTTGAGTGGATTGTATATTAAAAAAAAAACGTGATCACAAATTAATATTTGGGCGCGCTTCCATTATGTTTATTTTTTATTCAAGCGTGCGAGCGCATCAAGTCAAATTTTGAATTTAAATGACGTATTTATGGCGGTTAACGCATCACGTCAATTTTTTTATTTAAATTACACATTCATGGCGGTTGATTTATTGTTGACTTTTTTATTGTTAACATTCTATTTTGTATTTTTATGTCACTTAGTAAGTAGTGTGCCCTACTTTTATGTTTATTTCTGACTGTTTCATATTCTTTGGTGAGTCTTCAAGTCGTGTTGTCCATTTCCGTTAGCAAGTTTGTGGTTTCATATCTCGTAACAGGTGAAAACTCCACAATCAATTAATTTTCATTTAAAAAATCTGCCATATCTAAACGTAAAAGTGCCATATCTAAACGTAAGAGATGTTTTTTTTTTAAATTTTGAAATGAAACTTCTATCGGCACAGTAAGGCAAATTAGCCTGAACGTCACGAAAAGTGAAACGATTCATCTATTTTGAGTGAAGGAATGAAATTAAAATTAAATAAAGTTAAATAAAATAAAATAAAATTAAATTTAAAATAAAATTAAATTAAACGAAACTAAATTAAATTAAATTAAATTAAAATCAATAAATAACATAAAAAAATTATTAAAATTAATTAATAAATTAAATAACGTAATAAATTAACAAAATTTTAATTAAATATTTCAATTAAAATAAAATAAATTATTTAATTAATTTAATTATTTTTTATTTAAATTAATTTTTATTTTCAATCAACAATATATCATAGACACGCTACGCGCATGCGCCGCGTGTACTATGTGTATACGTAGCATAAGTCAACCAATAAACGCTTGCGTATTATATTAGAATTTAATTTAAAAAAACAATAAAAATCGTTAACAAAATTGAAAAAAAGCAATGCATAAAATCAACTTTTTCTAGGAGCTAAGAAGTTTCACTTCTATCGCGCGAGAGTCTCAGCATCTGTTTTTTTTTCTCTGTGGAGATTATCTGAAGTTTTTTATTCAGGTCAATTAAGTTCCTAACAACCCCACAATCGAGTCTACTGTATACTTTTTTTTATATTTTGTTGATTGCATATGTATTGTTTAAATAATTATATAAAAATAATCCACTGTCTAATACATATATAACAAGACTACGCAGTTTGGGTAGTCAGAATGAGCTTTTTTGTATCTCCATATTACCACTTTCGTTGCCTAGTTGCTAAGACACGTGTCTTTCAGCCCGAAGGTTGCGGGTTCGATTCACATCGGTTCCTATTTTTAATAAAAAAAGGGTCCTGCCTGGTTTTCGTTCAAGGCTTATTTAACATGTTTCTGGTTAGTAAGAAGAGTACTACATATCAATCAACCCGCCAAGTCGTACTGTAATTGAAATTTTGATAGAAGGAATCTGAATTAGAAGACAGGAATTTAACGAAATAGGCCAAAAAATTATATCCTTTTATAAAAATGGATATCAACGAGAATTGAATAAACAACCTTCGGGTTGGAAGGCATGTATTTTACAACCTAGGCCACAGAGGTCATCTATATACGTGTATGGAGCTTGGAATCAAAGCATTAGTTAAAATGTATAAAGTATCCTTGAATCCATGAGATTGTTGCCAAAGTAAAAATTAATGTTTAAAAAACGATAGAAATTTGCCACAACCCTCGTTACTGGTCACTCAAATCTGTTTGAGGGTGGACCTCCCTCCCAGAGTGGCAGAACGGGGGTGTGAGATTAGTGAAGGTAGCCCGAGAGACAGGTGGATCAGGAAGGAGAGAAGGATAATTAGATATAGCTTTCTATTTTGATAGCTTTCACCCCCTGTTTGGTCCTTTGTATAAATGTGAATATGGATATGTCCGAAATATAATTCTAATGTTGTTACATACGTACGATCGTCTCGTTTTTCTGTCGAGGTAGGCAGAAAGTATAGAGCGCTAGACTTTCTTATCTCCATACATTCTTCGCTTTTTCTACATCCATGAACCTTCCCTTACAACGATTTCTCTCACTTTCTACGTTTCCTTCATTCATTCAATCTAAACATACTTTCCTTGGTCTACCTCTAACACACCGCGCATTTCACTTACATTTGCATTGTATATTTAGTATTTCTTCATTCATTCCTTTTACATGTCCAAACCGTCAAATAGTGCTCTTCTTTATCTTATTCAACACATCAGTCTTAAGTTCATAAATCCTTAATCACTTCATTCCGTATTCGGTCATACATTGCCACCCCTTACACTGTTATCAGTGCACGTATTCCTACAGCATTTATTCAGCTCTTTTAATTTTTTTTCCACACGCACGTTTCACTCTCATACATCATAATTTATACTAAAATACTGTTATGGACTTAAAAATCTCAGTAGATTTTGATGCTGTCCGATTCGAGTATGTTTGAGTGATTCGTTAATTTTGTTTCCTATCGCTACACGACGTTGGATATCCCTCGTGACTAATTCATAATTTGAGAAAATATTGTATTACCCAAATAGCAGAATTTCTCAACTTGCTCTGACCTTTCATTTTATACTCATATGTCGTATTATTTCTCAACTTGCTCTGACCCTTCATTTTATACTCATATGTCGTATTATTTCTCAACTTGCTCTGACCCTTCATTTTATACTCATATGTCGTATTATTTCTCAACTTGCTCTGACCCTTCATTTTATACTCATATGTCGTATTATTTCTCAACTTGCTCTGACCCTTCATTTTATACTCATATGTCGTATTATTTCTCAACTTGCTCTGACCCTTCATTTTATACTCATATGTCGTATTATTTCTCAACTTGCTCTGACCCTTCATTTTATACTCATATGTCGTATTATTTCTCAACTTGCTCTGACCCTTCATTTTATACTCATATGTCGTATTATTTCTCAACTTGCTCTGACCCTTCATTTTATACTCATATGTCGTATTATTTCTCAACTTGCTCTGACCCTTCATTTTATACTCATATGTCGTATTATTTCTCAACTTGCTCTGACCCTTCATTTTATACTCATATGTCGTATTATTTCTCAACTTGCTCTGACCCTTCATTTTATACTCATATGTCGTATTATTTCTCAACTTGCTCTGACCCTTCATTTTATACTCATATGTCGTATTATTTCTCAACTTGCTCTGACCCTTCATTTTATACTCATATGTCGTATTATTTCTCAACTTGCTCTGACCCTTCATTTTATACTCATATGTCGTATTATTTCTCAACTTGCTCTGACCCTTCATTTTATACTCATATGTCGTATTATTTCTCAACTTGCTCTGACCCTTCATTTTATACTCATATGTCGTATTATTTCTCAACTTGCTCTGACCCTTCATTTTATACTCATATGTCGTATTATTTCTCAACTTGCTCTGACCCTTCATTTTATACTCATATGTCGTATTATTTCTCAACTTGCTCTGACCCTTCATTTTATACTCATATGTCGTATTATTTCTCAACTTGCTCTGACCCTTCATTTTATACTCATATGTCGTATTATTTCTCAACTTGCTCTGACCCTTCATTTTATACTCATATGTCGTATTATTTGTCAACTTGCTCTGACCTTTCATTTTATACTCATATGACGTATTATTTTTCTTTTCACAATTTTCTGTTAATAAATAAATAAGGTGTTAGTCCCCACCTTGATATACGAGTAAGGCTGAACATTAAAACAATGATAGGGGTAGAGTAACAGCTGTAGAAATGCGTGATTTGCGAAAAATATTCGGCACAAAGATTTATAATAGAGTACGCAACTTCCGAATATAGAAAGAAATGTTGAGATGGATATACTATAATGAGAAAATGAGTTCTGAATCACCTACAAAACAAATATACGAGTATATATATATACCTGAAATGAAAGGCATGCAAGGAAAAGGTAGGTCGATGAAAGAATATAATGATATATGATAGTTGAATAAATTTTGACTGAGGGAAAATAATGTATGACGAGAAAAGTATGAGTCGAATTTAAGTCAATCGAATTTAAGTCAATCGGGATCGACTGGGAATCTTATTTATAATGCAAAAACAGTTAAGTAATACACATCGTCTCTGTCATTCATACTCGTGTTCCGTCGCGATTTGTCAGTATTTTTACCTAACAGCTCTTTGCGCTAACGATGCGCTAACAGTCCGGTATCTAGAAAGAGCTGTTAAGTAGAAAGATTGACAAATCTCGACGGAACACGTGTATAAATGACAGATACTATGTGTATTACTTACCGCCGGGTACTGCACCTTACAGTTTAAAATTTTAATAAAAATTATATTCAATACGAAATGAACCAAATTATCTCATTTGAAGGAAGAAAACAACGAGTTTCTCTAGCTTAGTTATAGGAAGATAGCGACTGCGGCCATTATTTTGGGCGGTTTCCAACTTTGGAAAGGTATGTTAAAACTAATATTGGTTAATTCTAAAGTTTAAAAGTGGTATGAAGATTGTTTAACTTCGACACGCAGAGAAATGAAAACTAGACTGGAATTCTTTTCAAAAATAAATTTGATTCCAATGTGAATTAAACCAGATTAGAAGACACGAGTCATACCAACTAGGGCACAGAGATCTTAGTATTTAAATGGTGGAAAAAAAATTAATTAAATGAAAATTTTCTGCCAAGTGAGTCTCTTCCATACAATCTTAAATAAATTTTCTTCCACCTAGTTAAGTACGGTTGATGAATTTGATCAAGTGCATCCACTCCAAGTGTGTTTGTTTTGATGTTGATGCGATTGCAACCGGTGATTATAGATACCGGGGTTCTGGATCGGATCATCTGTCGCCCACATTTATCAAACGCCGCATATAATCAAAGACTCGGCCGACAGGAAAGGAAGACGAGATTAACTCTCCAAACAAGAGATGCGCGTTTCGGATACATGATATAAACTAAAGAGCTGTCGTTAAAAGGCAACATGATATGAAACAGCGTGTTAATCCAATTTTGAAGAAATTCATATTTTATTCATATATACTCGTATATACCATCACACCGTTTCTCTGTCGGGGTAGGCAGAGAGGACTGAGAGCCAGACTTTCGTATTGCCTTCTCTATTAAAGGTCATACGATTTATCTGATTTTTTACATCTCCTTTCAAATATAATACACTTTTATCCAACCATACTTTCCTTAATCTACTTCTACCGTGCCTTTCACTCACATTAACCTTTACCTACCTGTGCTAAAAAAAATCCACCCGTTCCGGTGATGTGTATTCAATACACATGTAAAAATGAGCGATTTAAAATCGGAAAAATAAGAATATTCATAGCCAATCGCTTAAATTAATTAAATTTGAAGTCTAAAGTGATAATAATTGAAATTTAATTGCAGAAAACATAAAAAAAACAGCGGCTGATGTTCACAAAACGGGCAAAATGACCATCTCAGATGAATGCGCTAGAGCGACTGAGACCTGAGACGGACTACCACTGTGTATGTTATACCTCGAAGGAAGAAACACAACTGCAAACTGAGATTCTATTTCTTGAGTTCCCATATACCGAAGTAGAGTGAGAGTGAGACGTGAATAGCGTCGCTTCCTCACCTATAGCGGTTTTTAGAATGAATATATCTACGTCACACACTGGCACACGTTTGATTGTATTGGTGAATTTATTCCCGATTTTCACAAAATATCTCTGATGTGGCCGATAAGTGGTAATTATTATTAATTTTTTTTTCATTCAATGCGTTAATACATTACGGAGGAATACCTAAAATCTGAACCCAGTATTTATTATGTTTATAGAGATATAAAAGTTTTTAGAAGCCATGTGTACTAGTTACACATCACAGGATAGGAAGGGTTAATGCTGTATATTTGTTTTGTTAGTATTTTTTATCCAATCGTTCTATATGCCGAAACCATCTAAGATTGCTTTTTTCGTCCTGCTGCGTAATACATCAGTGTTGAGTTCCCATTAATCCCTTAACACTTCATTCCGACTATAATGTAACCCAGTTTTATTCTAAGTCAACGAATGATTAAACAATAGTCAGTGGCATTCAATACTAATTTAACGACATGGTTATATTTAATCTGGAGGTCAAGGATTCGATTCCCGTTGGTACCCAGATTTTTTTAACTGTTTTTTTTTTATTTATTTATTTATTTCCAAGTCTTAAAGCTTGTTTAAACACCCTTTTGGTTGGTTGAAAGACATTGCAACACGTCTATAAAGCCGCCAGGATGTATTATATACAATAAAAGTGTAAAAAAAATACTGTATTATTAGACAAAAATAAAATAATACTCGTAGGTTGAGCGGAAAAATTATTCATATATTTAGGTCAAATTCAAATGCAAAATATCACCAAAATGCAAAATAGCACCAAATGATCATGGATCGACGTTTTCGATATTTTCAATATCTGAACAATCTCTCGTATGGTGTCTAAGTCTGGTTATTATCGACCAAATCCTTGATTTGGTCGTCACCAGTTGAAATCGGCCTTCAAGAACATCGTATCACCTTTACGGATTTTTTAACCACATTTGACACACTCGATCGCTTACTGCATTATCGCCATACGCTGTACATTTTTTTTATGTTGCAGTTTCTTTTGTTTTTAAAAAGTATGAAGCATCGAAAAAAGCTTTTAGTTTGTGCCATCTATAAAATGACTGAATGGCTGAAAAACTGCTCTAAACATAATAACAAACCTTTCATAATAATACACATTCAAGACATATTAAATGAAGTAAGTAAAGATAATTTTGACCTAACGGCATCTTTCCGAGAAACACGAAACTACTTCGGACAGCCCAATAATATTATTTTATTCAAAAAATATTTGTTTTTACGTTTTTTACAATGAATACGAGTATATATTTTGATAAATTGAATACATATTTTGATAATTTGTAAACGAGTGCCTATTCTGTTTGAATACACTTGAAATGGGTTGGATCTTTTATGAATAAACATACATGCCCAATTGGTATTTGTTGGCCCCTAACAATGCCCTGCCCACCGTCCCGTCCCGCCTATACTAAATTGCCGCTAAATTCCACGTCCAACGTTGATGAACACTGCATATGCAGTCCACTGCAGTCAAATGCAATAATACTTTCAAAGAAAGTTGCTTTATGGTCCAAATCCGTGTTATCTCCATTTTACTATATGGTGCGGAGATCTGGAGACTGAAGGCATGCAATACACAAAGAATTAATCTTTGAGATGTGGTGATTGGAGGCGACTCTTGCGCGTTCCATGTAGTGCCAAAAGAACCAATCGATCGATTATTGAAAAGTTCAGGTCGAGACGCGTCTTTATATGCTGTATGTAAGAAGAATCTTACAATAATTAGGCATATACTGCTAGGGGAAGACGACAGTACTTTTCACTCTTCGCATTTTCAAATTTAATTTATTTGATCGTGGCACGCTTTTTTAAACCTTCCAAATCATGCCAAATACTTGTACTACACAAATAGAAGTGATTAAAAAATGCCTATAAAACTTTTTTAATTATGTTAAGTCGCTATAAAGGATATAGTTGTAGAGGCAAAATTGAAATGAACTGAACTTGTGATAAACGTGCAAGATCACATACTCCCAAAACATGGCCTATACGGGGAAGTAATGGGCAAGCGATGAGAGGGTGGGTAGAGTAAGTGCTATGAGAAAACTCTGCGGGAGTCACTGACTTTTAGCAGAGTGCCTGAAAACAGGTGATTCAAGATCGTGGGAAGTGGTGAGCTATTGATGTTATTGAGCTGATGATAAACCATACTTTCTTTGGATGTCCTGAACAACGTCTTCCACTCAAATTCGCACTGTTTCTTTGTTTTCTTAGTATTTCGTAATTTATTCAATGTACTAGTACATGCTTTAACCATTTCAGAAGACTCTTGTCCATCTTATTTAACACGTCAGTCTTAAGTTCACTTTCATCCCTTATCACTTCCTTCCGTATTTTGTCATAGATTGTCATCCCATATATTCTTCTCAGTGCACGCATTTCTATAACATTTATTTGGTTACGTTCAATTTCTTCCACGTGCACATTTCACTCCCATATATCAAAGTTGGTACTAAAATACTATGTAGGTAATCATCTTAGCAGATTTTAAAACTGTTTGGTTCGAGTATATATAATATATATATATATTTTAATGCCCCATTGACTTAGTTTCCTAACGCTGTTGACTACCACAAAGAGATATCCACTATACATGTACAATATATACACAAACAATATTTTTATACAATAAATATCATTGAAATCTAAAAATATACGATTCAAACAACAATTACCTCTTAATATTTTGATTATAATTGATTTATTTACCCTCCCTCCCCTCTCCAACATCCCAACTTCACCCCTCGACAAAAGTTAAAAATAAGTTCCAATATACAAATTGCCCAAATTTTTCTATCCACAGTCCACCCCCGTCCGTCCGCAGACGATTCTCGACTTTAACAACACCGCCATCAACTGTGACCCTAGAATATTTGCCTGAACCCGGAATGATTTTTCTAACGAGTGATTTCTCATCGTTAAAAGTATTATGATTTTATTATTTGAGCTCTCGTAAGCCCCTCATGTCGTGAATCAACGCCAAGTTCAATCGATTGGTTTCTTATTTAATTTATATAAAAAAAACATTCACCCGAGGGTTTAGTGTTCGATTCCCCAAGTATCCGAATAAAATAAATTTAAAAGTTTGGTAAAAGGGTTTATCTGGTAATTTAAAGTCACGTACGCTCGACTTGCGTGAAAGCTGTTGAATCTTCATGTGCAGTAGTATTGCAAATACATGTGATGACGAACTGTGACTTCAGTACCTACTCTAGGAAGCACTTTATTTATTTATTTATTATTACACATGACAAGAAATATACACAATTTGCGAAAAAACAACAGGTAATTTAATTTAGACATACATTATTTTAATGGATCTGGGTTTGTCGCCTTTCATTTGTCGTATCCCCAGTAAACTAGGCTTTTACCTGTATCTCACTGAGGATATTTAGCATGAAAAAATAAATCGATACTTCTTTCCGATTTTTGATAACACAAAACCCCGTTGCACGTTCTTATCAACCTGACAAACAGTGACACTTAATTACAACTGGAAACATCATACGGAATCAAACTCTTCACACATCACCACTCCAGAAAGACCAAACTTGTTTATCCCATAATATACCGCACACAATCATAAGAATAAAAACAAAAACAAAAGTAAAACGAAAAATGTACCCAAAATGAAACAAAAATAAAACCAAAAATGTTTATCCCATAATATACCATAGAATAAAAATTAACACAAAAATATACAGAAACACAAATACAAAACAACAAAAATCAAAACAACAAGAAGAAACCCACACTCAAAAACCCATACAAATCTTTTCCACACGTCATTCATCCTGAAAGCCCAAATACTCAAAATCCTGTCGCAATAACAACCGCGCTCCGATCGACTGTCTAAATGGTTTCCCTTCCTTTATCTTTATTGAATTCGGCACGCCATTGTACGTCATGGGAGCCAAATAAGTATATTGCCTTTGGGCAAAAGAGGTTTTACTTCAAGACAACCTTTTTAGGATTCGGAAAGCTATCGTGCAATTAAACCAAGTTTAAAAAATAACAAGTCCTCATATCTACGAGTAAGTGCATTTTTTTTCCGTATACCTATGTTAGCAGTTTAGTTTAAACATATTATGTTCTCGTATGTCATACACACCGCTACAATTGATGTGTCCATCAATTGACCAAGTAAAATAAGCTCGCTATTGATTTTTTTATTATGAATTCATATGGAACTCTTAAACACATCCGAATTGGTGTTTCGGATATATTGAAAAGCATAGCCGGAAGACAACATTGTATTGATGTTTTTTATTTGTATTATTATTACAGTGGTTCTTAAATATGAAGGCTTGATTACTAGGATAGAAAAAATGCTATCTACCGGCCACGCTCATCAATATGCCCGCAACACCTGTATGGATGTATTAAGGGGTGCCATTCGAACGAACTTTATGTTATACCATACTATACTTCGTTTTAACCTGAATACTGATTAATGTGACCCACAAATTGTAACATATTCGAGAGGTTTTCTTAGAACAAATATTGTTGAAGAAATGTTTTGAGATATACTGATGTGACTAGAATTTGGAAGATTAAGGAGAGAGGATAAGGAAACACATACATAGAAGTGTCCAACTTCCGTGTCCCTCGACTAAATTAAGCCTGCAGGCCCATGCAGTTTCTGGGGTGTGGCCGCTGGCCGTGCATTAACAGCTATTTGCGACTTAAGTGAAAAGTTTGAGACATACGCGGACCAGGGGCTAAGTACTTTCTAGGCGACCCTAGATGGACCAGTACTGTCCACAAAGTACAACTGCTCAACATCTCGCTACACTATACTACACTACTCGACACTTCACATCATTACACACTACACCAAACTATTATATACTATTATATATTATATTATATTTAACGAGACCCCATCCAGTTTAAGTCCAGAGTTATATTCGAAGCACAACCTGACATCCCCTAATTTCTCCCAGCCCCCGAGGACCACCCGACCCCGGCAGAGTTATTACAGACATCAATTCCGGACTGGAGCTCCTTCTGGCCCAAGAAATCCCTTATAACAATTATTTTTTCAATCAGATGAATACAGGATGTCGACTATTTCAATATGACCGCGCTACTTAAATGACATAATATGTATTTCTTTGCAATGAACTCAGCATACATGACTAGCTGACTCTCGACTACATTAACTCAGCATACATGACTAGTTGACTCTCGACTACATTAACTCAGCATACATGACTAGTTGACTCTCGACTACATTAACCCAGCATACATGACTAATTAACTTTACTAAAGTACAGCTTTTAGGTGCATTCATTCATATGATATACTTAAAAATCGGTCCAGTATCAAACTAAATTCAGAATCAAAAACCTCATTACACACGTATTGGGGAAATACTTTAGCAATAAGGTTTTTTGTGTCTTTTTACAATCTTCTGACCCAAAAAACAATTGTCCGTGACTCATACCCATAATACGGGTCACTTAAGGGTTTAGGTTCTATCACAAATGCAGCGATGTAATCTTGAGTCATAAATTCAAGTTTGAACTGCTAACCTAGCGATACGAAAACACCACGCTAAGATCTGAGAAACTCACATGTTTCAAGTGAATTTAATAAATTACGTTCTTAACATACATACGAGTACAATCACGCCGTTTCCCAGTTGACGTAGGCTGAGAAGAGAGGCCACCACACTATCATGTCGCGAGATACATCTTTAATCTTGTCTACATCCACACACCTTATAAAGGGTCTTTCAAATTGAGCGTTTTTTTTTATTCTTAGATAAAACATAGATGGCGTCGCGAACTTATTTTTATTTATTTAACACTTTTATTGCAATACAATCTGGCGGGCTTATTGCCAGGCGGCAATCTCTTCCAACCAACCAGACAAAAGTAAAAGAAGCAAGTTAAGTGGTCGCATAAATCATTCAAATGACCATCTATAAACATATACGTGAGCACATGCCCACGAACCCCACAAAGACGGACAATCATCCGAACATTATTTTTCATATAAAGTGAGATATCATCAATCAAAAGGAAAGGAAGGTTTGGTGGAGAGAAAGGAAAAGAAAAATTAGGAATGAAGCACGTTATTTTACTGACTAGAAATTTAGAGTTTTTTCAGTCGCTTCTTAAAGCATGCCAAGGACGGAGCGAGTCTTATATTGGTTTGTAACTGATTCCAGAGTCTCACTGCATGGACAGTAAAGGACGACGTAAAGAAAGAGGAGCGGTGAACTGGAAAGGCCAATAAACAATCTCTGTTTGAGCGTAGCTCTAATCCATGATTGGAAAGACGCTGAAAATTTTCGGCGAGATAAGAGGGTGCGGCGGGACAGTTAAGGATTTTATACAAAAGAGACAGTATGTGAATTTGGCATCTATTTCTAACATTCAACCAGTTCAATGCCTTCTAGTATGAACTTATATGAACTTACCTGGGTCTTGTGACATTTGAGAAGTGTAATGTATGACATTTATAAAAATTGAGTCGTATACAATACAACAACACGTTCAAATTGAGAATTATTTTATGGATTGTAATCTCCGGAAACGGTGATGTTAATTGGCCACCAAGATCATGTGATCTGACACCGTTGGGCTATTTTCTCTGGGGTTACGTGAAAAGCCAAGTCTAAAAGAAAGACCGCCAATCAATTCCTGAGCTGAAGGACGAAATCATTCGCGTTATTGGTGAGTTAGAACCGCAATTATGCCAAAATGTTATCGAAATTTTTAACAAAAGAGATGACATCTGTGGAGCTGCAAGAGGTGGACATTTGGCGGATATTATTTGTTTGTGTTGAAATATCATACATGATACTTCAATGACCAATAAAAAGTTTATTGAAATCAAAGCAAATTGTGTTCAAAAAATGAGAATAAAAAAAAAACCACTCAATTGAAGGATCCTTTACAACTTCTACGAACTTTACAAATTTCCTGCTTTCAAAATATCATTCACTTAATCCAAGCATACTTTCCTTGATCTTCCTTCCTCTCACATTCTTACAATATATTTGTTTTGTAAGCTTTTCTTCCTTCTTCAAAGCGCATAGACGATCCTTGATCTTATTTATTACATCAGCTTAAAGTTCACATTCATCCCTTATCACTTAATTTCATAGTCATATATTATTGCCACCCTATGTATTATACGAGTATTATTCTCAGCGCATGCGTTTCTGCAGCATTTATTCAGTTCCTTTTATTCTTTTCCGATGTCCACGCTTCACTTCCATCCATGAAAGTCGGCACTAGAATACTACTGTGGACATCATCTTAGCCCAGTTTGATACAGTTCGAATACGAATACGAATATATGTTATGTGTATATTAACCAAAGTCGGTACTAGAATACTACTGTGGGCATCCATCTTAGCCGATTTTGATACAGTTCGGTTCGAATACGAATATATTTTATGTGTATATTAAACAAAGTCGGTACTAGAATACTACTGTGGACATCCATCTTAGCCAATTTTTATACAGTTCGGTTCGAATACGAATATATGTTATGTGTATATTAACCAAAGTCGGTACTAGAATACTACTGTAGACATCATCTTAGCCGATTTTGATACAGTTCGGTTCGAATACGAATATATGTTATGTGTATATTAACCAAAGTCGGTACTAGAATACTACTGTGGACATCCATCTTAGCCCATTTTGATACAGTTCGGTTCGAATACGAATATATGTTATGTATATATTAATCAAAGTCGGTACTAGAATACTATTGTGGACATCCTCTTAGCCCATTTCGATACAGTTCAGTTCGAATACGAATATATGTTATGTATATATTAATCAAAGTCGGTACTAGAATACTACTGTGGACATCCATCTTAGCCAATTTTTATACAGTTCGGTTCGAATACGAATATATGTTATGTGTATATTAACCAAAGTCGGTACTAGAATACTACTGTAGACATCATCTTAGCCGATTTTGATACAGTTCGGTTCGAATACGAATATATGTTATGTGTATATTAATCAAAGTAATATATTGAAAAAAAAAGTTAACGGACCTCGTATCTCACTTAAGAGAAAGAAATATTAAAAAAATATAGAGTACTTCAAATATATTTTGTACATATATTTTTATATTATTAATAAGTTATGGATTCGAAAACTTGATAACTTATTATGATGGAAATGGACGAGTTTTTGTACCATCGTAATTTTTTTATAAAATACGCTCAAAAGCTACTGTAGCCGGCAGCTGTAATTTGTTTTTCTGTGTTTTTTTTTTAATATTATTTACTATAAATTTAAGAGGAAGGCGTGTGAGAGGAAGACCAAGGAAAATATGGTTGGATCAAGTGAGTGATATTCGGAAAGAAAGAAACGTTGAAAATCAAAGAACCGACCGACCAGAAATATGTTTTTATATGCCCTAAGTGTTAACCAGACAGGAATCCTTTTTAAAAAAATCTGGGTTCCAGCGGGGATCGAACCCGCAACCTCCGGATCGGCAGACAAGTGTCTTACCACCAGGCCACGGAGGTCGTCTTAGTTGTATGTGAAAGTGCTTACATGTATATGTACCATCACGCCATTTCCCTGTCGGGATACGCAGAAAGAGAACAGGCCGCCATACTTTCCTATCTTAACACTCATCCTTAGCCTACAACTTCCACGATTTCTTCGATTTTCTACGTTTCCTGCTTTCAGAATAATATTAACTTAATCAAATCATACTTTCGTTGATCTTCCTCTAACACGCCTTCCACTTACATTTAATAGTATATGTTTGACTATTTTATTATATACGAACTACACACATACACTACACTACACCTAAAGCTGAATGTGTCACTATCAAATATCGGAAGATTTACCAAAGTTTCTTTGTAGTTCGTCTTCCCTTGGTAGGGTTTCAGCGGTTTTCTTACCAAATATGTTTTTCTAAACATATGAAGATGTGGGGAAGTTTTAAATAGAAGTTACTTAAAGATAGTCCACTGTCTAAACGGCGCTATATATTTTTTCCTTTTTTTATCATTATTCGGCGACCGGCACGGTTTTATTTACTTCCCTTTTCTAGTTCCAGTTCCCTTCTTGGCAATGCATGAAATACTCGTTGGCATTCGTTCCTCAGGAAAACCTCCAAAAGATATAAGAAAAGCTGACAGTCAATATATAAAGAGAGACAGTCCTGATATAACAGACCACAGGTCTAGCTTAAAAGATAGAAGAAGACATTATATTATTATTATTCTTTTGTCATGACACAGAAAATATCATAAAAGATTGGATCAGAAAGAATCCTACAAATAAAAACGTCAAAACAAGGTTAAATAACAAATAAAAACGTGAAAACCAGGTTCAACTCCAGGAATTTGGTGTTTATGTTCGGACTCCAGGAATTGAAAACGTCCAACTGATTTTATACTTGAACTGAATGTTCCAAAAGACCTAGATGAAGACTTCCAGAGGTAAGATCAAGAAGGACGTGGAGTTGATAGATGAATTCAAATTCTCAATTTATTTTCTCTCTTTACGCTGGCAGTGAATCTGTGCTTTCATGTGTTGATATTTTAAATAATTTTCGTAAATATTTAATGAGTTAATAATTGTATTGACTGCTTATTTTTTTATATTATAATACTCCTAATGGGGAGTGTGTATCTCGATTGGGAGGATGTTGTGGGACAAGCCCAGATTTTTTTATATTATAATACTCCTAATGGGGAGTGTGTATCTCGATTGGGAGGATGTTGTGGGACAAGCCCAGATTTTTTTATATTATAATACTCCTAATGGGGAGTGTGTATCTCGATTGGGAGGATGTTGTGGGACAAGCCCAGATTTTTTAATTGCTTATCTCTTAAATGTATGTTGTGTTCCGTTACCTTGACATACTATACATGTATAATTTCAGAATACATATTTACATACTATATTATTATCAATAAACATATTCTTTATATTAATTCCATACATTATAGTTCGGAAAATGTAGGATGAGTCCTGTGACAGCTCACAAATTTGCCCCAACACAACCTTATGTAATGTATTTACCTAAATAACTTGCTATTTATTAGAATTGGGGATTATATTAAAGTTTATAAAATAATTAAAGTTACTGAGCATCGTTACAAGGTTGTATTGGGGCAAATTTGTGAGCTGTCACAGGACTTATCCTACATTTTCTGAACTATAGTCATCTCACAAGCCTCAATGCCTGCTCTGAGACTACTGTATTACACCAAGAAACTTCACACATAAACACACAAAATTTGTTCAACACCCCCGAGCTGCAGCTGCTCGTGTGATTCGACAACCAACTCTGAACAGAAAATTGTCTTCTAGTATATTTACCTATTATCTAAATAATTGTTTTTTATTATTATATTTCTTTACGATGTCAGTGTATCTCGGTTAGGGTGTCTGTGTGAGTGTGTGCATTTATATTTTTAACAATTTTCGTACGTATTTATTTAGTTTATAATTGTATTAACTGTTTATTTTTTATGATTTTTTAACTATAACGTACGTGTAGAAGGGATGAAAAACGAGTCATGTCTTCGCGGTCAAACTCGCCTTCTATTATTGGGGGTGTATCTTGATTGCGAGAATATTATGAAAAGAGCCTAAATCGTTTGATAGCTTCGCTCTTAAATGAATAATTGTTGGATATATATGTACTCGTATATAATATGTTACTTACAATAAACATATAATTATTTATTAATTAAAGAAACAACTTCGTGAAGACATACTACGGCTTGAATGGGAAACCGTTCCTTAGAGAGCTCAGAATCGACTTCCCTAAAAAAGTACCGAGCCTGCACTGCACCCCCGACCATAATGAATAAGTTCGGATTTGTTGAAGTATATCATATGAATGAATGCACCTAAAAGCTGTATTTTAGATAGCCATATATATCATACGTAGCGTTGCGGAAATGAAGTAAAATCAACTAGTCATGTATGCTGGGTTAATGTATTCGAGAGTCAACTAGTCACGTATGCTGAGTTAATGTAGTCGAGAGTCAACTAGTCATGTATGTTGAGTTAATGTAGTCGAGATTCAACTAGTTATGTATGCTGAGTTAATGTAGTCGAAAGTCAACAGTCATGTATGTTGAGTTAATGTAGTCGAGATTCAACTAGTCATGTATGCTGAGTTAATGTAGTCGAGAGTCAACTAGTCATGTATGTTGAGTTGATGTAGTCGAGATTCAACTAACCATGTACTCGTATATACTATGTTGCTCACAATACATCTATATTTATTTATGAAAGGACTATGCGAGGACATAACATACTACGGCTTGAATGGGAAACCATTCCTGAGAGGGCTTAGGATCGACTTCCCTAAAAAAAGGACCGAGCTAGCACTGCACCCCCGACCATAATAAATAAGGGGTAGCGTAGATAAAGAATAATAATTAAATATCAGATACTTTTATGTCAAAAATCTAAAATAATTCAGAGTAAGAAATGAAACAACGTCTTTTATTATTTTGGTGTCACCCCATAGGAAGAGAAAAGAAGATATTTTGATTGGTACGCAGTTAGAAATGTTGGAGACGTGTAGGCCGCGCCTGCTCGACGAGATAAAGAGGAGAAAACACCCCTCCGTTGATGCGTTAAATCATCCCCAAAACAGGGGTTCTTTATCATCGATCTTCGTACGATATTTCAAAATTATTTAAAAAAAAAACTATCTACAGACCTAAGATGGTCATAACACTGGTGCAAAGTTTTATTCGTAGTCTCCTGCTAGTTTTCCTCCACTCCCAGGCTACTAAGACCTCGCTGCACGTTATCTAAAGCCTCTATTTCAGTCTGCCAAGTAGTCTTCCTCCACATTTTTGGGTCATAATGGCCTTTGTTGACCTTGTCAACTGAGATCTGTTAACACGCCATATCCATGGTACTCAAATCGCTGGTAATAATTGATGTTCTCGCAAATTTTCGACAGTCTTAGAATTTCGCGGTTAAACATGAACTTATTGTTTAACTAAGAAAGGTTTATTAAATATTTAATATTTAAAATTCGTTAAAAAATCGAAGTTGATATTTTGAATCTTCTTCGTCGTGTTGATATTCTAAATACTGAGGAACGAATGAATACTTTTATCTTAATTGCTTCAAAACAAATTTTAAATCACCGTTCAGGACATTACACAAGTTAGATCGATATTAATACCCAAAGCATGCATCATTGATCCAATAAAATCTAAGACTTTTAAAGTAATGAATAAGTTTACAATAAAAGTTAATATACAGTCAAAGTTTATCATAAAAAACCAAAGTCATTTCAATAGCTTTTTTGGTACAAAATATTGCGAAATACAATAACAAATCAAACCCCTATATCGACTTAATTCTACACTTAACTCTTGAAAGAGATCAAATTCATGAGCATCCATACAGTCGCCGTTCTGATTACCCAGTCGGTGTAGTCTTGTTATGTAGGAGTAGAAAAAAAATTGTATTGATTGAAAACTTACGAAATTTATCGCAAGAATACATTTTTCATGTTGGACGAGTTTCGACGTGTTCATCGGGCATCATTCTCATGGAGATAGTGCTTCCGTGAGACTGATGACATCAACAAAATATCTATGGCAACTGTCACTAGTGTTTGGTATTACCATGTTATTTTGAGATATTGTATTTTCGTCGTATGAGTACCTACTGTGATAACTACATTACAGATTATTTAGAATAAAAAGCACGCTCGTTCGCTACTATACCTGCCAGACGTAATTTTTTTTTTGTTTAAATTTTGAAAGTTAATTGTGATTTATTAGATTTTTGGCTATTTGGGTATTCCGAAAGCTGTGCACAATATTGTATTATATTTACAGTACATTTCTTGATTGGTTTAACTCATTAGCAGTGTTTTTTTCGTCATTTTGACGTGTTTATTTTGCTATTGCAACAGTCATATTATCATTGCTTAATATTTTAATAATATTATTTTTTGTTTATTTGTATTCATTTACTCGAGTAATATATAAATTGTATCGATTTTATTATTGTTTTAAAATGTCAGGAGAACTAAAACCAGATGGTTTAATTAAATATTTATAAAATAACTAGAATTCGTGTCATTTCAGTTAACATTTTGTCTGCCTTAAAGTATATTAGATAGCTTTAAAGTATATTAGATATATGGGTGGCATGTGCAACATTAGAAAGCACTTAAAGAAAACTCTTTTTGGGAAGTCTTGTCAAAATTTATGATTTGTAGGAACACTCAACATATTGTTACACTACACTCCATATAAAATCGAATGTGTTACTATCACATATTAGAAGATCTACAAAGGTTTTTTGGCAGTTCGTCTTCCCTTGGTAAGTTTTCTGCGGTTTTCTTACCGCATCTTCATATGTTTTCCTAAACATATGCATATGCGGGGAAGTTCCTAATGCAATGGCCACAACCACGACATTCCTATCTTTAAACTCAACTTATATATTTATTTTGTAATATTTTTAACAGTGGATTATAATCCCGAGTTAGAGCGTCATTGAAGAGAGTCAGCTATCTAAACAGCACTATATAATTTATATATTTATGTTGTAATATTTTTAATGTCAATAACAGTGGATTATAATCCCGAGTTAGAGCGTCATTGAAAAGAGTCAGCTATCTAAACAGCGCTATATAATTTATATATTTATTTTGTAATATTTTTAATGTCAATAACAGTGGATTATAATCCCGAGTTAGAGCGTCATTGAAAAGAGTCAGCTATCTAAACAGCGCTATATAATTTTTATATTTATTTTGTAATATTTTTAATGTCAATAACAGTGGATTATAATCCCGAGTTAGAGCGTCATTGAAAAGAGTCAGCTATCTAAACAGCGCTATATAATTTTTATATTTATTTTGTAATATTTTTAATGTCAATAACAGTGGATTATAATCCCGAGTTAGAGCGTCATTGAAAAGAGTCAGCTATCTAAACAGCGCTATATAATTTTTATATTTATTTTGTAATATTTTTAATGTCAATAACAGTGGATTATAATCCCGAGTTAGAGCGTCATTGAAAAGAGTCAGCTATCTAAACAGCGCTATATAATTTTTATATTTATTTTGTAATATTTTTAATGTCAATAACAGTGGATTATAATCCCGAGTTAGAGCGTCTTTGAAAAGAGTCAGCTATCTAAACAGCACTATATAATTTTTATATTTATTTTGTAATATTTTTAATGTCAATAACAGTGGATTATAATCCCGAGTTAGAGCGTCATTGAAAAGAGTCAGCTATCTAAACAGCGCTATATAATTTTTATATTTATTTTGTAATATTTTTAATGTCAATAACAGTGGATTATAATCCCGAGTTAGAGCGTCATTGAAAAGAGTCAGCTATCTAAACAGCGCTATATAATTTTTATATTTATTTTGTAATATTTTTAATGTCAATAACAGTGGATTATAATCCCGAGTTAGAGCGTCATTGAAAAGAGTCAGCTATCTAAACAGCGCTATATAATTTTTATATTTATTTTGTAATATTTTTAATGTCAATAACAGTGGATTATAATCCCGAGTTAGAGCGTCATTGAAAAGAGTCAGCTATCTAAACAGCGCTATATAATTTTTTCTTTCACTATTACTATTATTACTAGCGAAAATTTCACAAGCAATAAGTTTCAATTCTCAAAACTTTAACATATATTAAAGCAATTTTTTTAATGATTTTAAGCTGTGACTTTTAAATCGGTTAAGTATGTTTAATTTATATTGTTATTTTATTAATCATAACCGGCTTATTCTCAAGCTCAAATTACTTGGAAGTTTTTTTTTAGTTTGAATTAATTTTACGCTCTTGATATGCGATTCATGATTAAACGGAACATTAATTTTACGCTCTTGATATGCGATTCATGATTAAACGGAACATTAATTTTACGCTCTTGATATGCGATTCATGATTAAACGGAACATTAATTTTACGCTCTTGATATGCGATTCATGATTAAACGGAACATTAATTTTACGTTCTTGATATGCGATTCATGATTAAACGGAACATTAATTTTACGCTCTTGATATGCGATTCATGATTAAACGAAACATTAATTTTACGCTCTTGATATGCGATTCATGATTAAACGGAACATTAATTTTACGCTCTTGATATGCGATTCATGATTAAACGGAACATTAATTTTACGCTCTTGATATGCGATTCATGATTAAACGGAACATTAATTTTACGCTCTTGATATGCGATTCATGATTAAACGGAACATTAATTTTACGTTCTTGATATGCGATTCATGATTAAACGGAACATTAATTTTACGCTCTTGATATGCGATTCATGATTAAACGGAACATTAATTTTACGCTCTTGATAAGCGATTCATGATTTAACGGAACATTAATTTTACGCTCTTGATATGCGATTCATGATTAAACGGAACATTAATTTTACGCTCTTGATATGCGATTCATGATTAAACGGAACATTAATTTTACGCTCTTGATATGCGATTCATGATTTAACGGAACATTAATTTTACGCTCTTGATATGCGATTCATGATTTAACGGAACATTAATTTTACGCTCTTGATATGCGATTCATGATTAAACGGAACATTAATTTTACGCTCTTGATATGCGATTCATGATTAAACGGAACATTAATTTTACGCTCTTGATATGCGATTCATGATTTAACGGAACATTAATTTTACGCTCTTGATATGCGATTCATGATTAAACGGAACATTAATTTTACGCTCTTGATATGCGATTCATGATTAAACGGAACATTAATTTTACGCTCTTGATATGCGATTCATGATTTAACGGAACATTAATTTTACGTTCTTGATATGCGATTCATGATTAAACGGAACATTAATTTTACGCTCTTGATATGCGATTCATGATTAAACGGAACATTAATTTTACGCTCTTGATATGCGATTCATGATTAAATGGAACAATAAAAAGTTATATTATTGAAAGAATTTTTAGAAAAAGTTATAAAAATTTCCAAAAAAATATATCTGAATATAACATATTGTTTTTGGAATTTACAAACTGCTTGATACTTGAATATGTGAACTGAAAATTCAACTTAACCCTTTTACTCCCACGGGCCGATTATCGGCCCTAACTAGTGTATGCGAAAAATCCCACGGGGCCGATCATCAGCCTCAAAGTTTTCAGACAAGTTTTTATGTTGAATAAAAAAAATAAAACTATTTTTTTTCATTAAATATGAAAATTACTTGTTATTTTACACTCTACTTGTACAGGGAGGTAAACACAAAAAAATCCGTTTTAAAACTAAATATTAACTGAGATAAAAAATAAAATATAAACTACTGTTTTTTTTTGCCAAAAATGCTTGGGATTTTTCGCACATTTTATGCAAAATATGTTGGGATTAAAAGGGTTAATACAATACATTTCCTTTATTTTGACGTATATAATCGTACCAAAAAAGGACTTAACCCACGATAAACATATTTTTGGTTTATTTGATACATCGAAAACGCTCACATCAATCCTGTATGTGCAAAAAATATCAAGCCCGTAAAATTGGTAATTTATGGTAAAATTATAAGTGTCTTTTGTTCCACACAAGTCTAAATAAAGTGGCGAGATATTTATCTAATTTCTCCAGGACATGTAAAATATTGGCTGGATATTTTTGTTGTAAAAAAAATAGAAAAAAAACTCGAGCGAAAAGAATATAGTTTTATAATAACATATTGAAAGAAAAAAATCATTATATATGTATTCGTTCAAATATTGTTTATAATAAAACACATTTAATTTATCAAAGGTTTCGGCTTTAACTTTGTGACATTCAATATTAGAATATTTAGTAAAAAAAATCTTTCCCATTCCGCTAATTACATTAATCCTCGCTACACATGTTTCTACCTCATATCCCTCTCTCGGGTCATTTCGCCTGACGAGTCTCTCATCAGGCGAAATGATTTGGGTTTGTTACGAGAGAAACGCTTATGTTTTAAGACTGGTGAAACCGGGATCGTTCCGACTGAAGAGAGCCTCGGGATAGAAGGTTGAAACACGTGTAGCGGGGATTAATTTAATAAGTGGGATAACAAAGTAATTTATTGTGTTGTTTATAGTTAATGCATTAACGTTGTGGAGGTTTAAAGACATTGTAATTTATTTTTAACAAACACTGTTTATTTCACTTTTTTGTGACGGTTTAACCCTACCGGTTTCAAGGCTTTCACCTCATCTTCAGGGGAGCGCAAACAAGACTTGTTTGCGCTCCCCTGAAGATGAGGTGAAAGCCTTGAAACCGGAAGGGTTATACCGTCACAAAAAGTGGAATAAACAGTGTTTGATAAAAATAAATTACAAAGTAATTTATTATTATTTATTCGCACAATTGATTTAATTAAATTCAATTACAGTTTTCTTTGCGATCCAACGAGCTTATTGCACAATAATTAATTTAACATTTAATTTCTTTACCAATATACAGAAATCAAATGTTTACGATCCCTTTAGAAGCCATATATATTCAACAGGGATCCAACCCACACCTTTACCTAATCAGATATTTAGGAAAACGTTACATCGTTTTTTTTCAGTTTGTATGAATCTGACAGAATTTAACTATGAAATTTATTTATTTATGGCTTGATATTTTTGCACATGAATCGTTGAAGTTTGACTATCACAAACAAATATAATATAAACCAAGCAAAATGAATTTTTTCCGTGGGTTGGATACATTTTGCATATACCATTTATAAGCTTCCTTAAAAAATTCTGAATTGTTTTATTTCCTGTGTTTCTTAGATTTTCTATTTTCATGAAGTCGACTTTCGGAAAGAAATAAATACGTTCGGATAATAATTTATTTCTTGAATATTATCAAGATTAAAAGAAGAAATAAAATAATCAAAGATTTAGAAGATGAGAAAATAAAAAGACAAAACATTCAAATCTTCTTTGTTGCCATCCTCATCACGCAATGTCTCTATAATCATAGCCACAGAGCAAAGATCTCCACTTCATTTTATCCTGGCAAACATCTTTTGTTTCTACCACGTTCATACATCATCGTCGTTACTCGGCCTCGTAGGCGCAACCTCGCATTTCAACGTCAATCGAGAAAGCGAAACTGTGTCGTGGAATACGATTTTTTTCAAGTCAGTGAGCCGTTGTACACCAGCTAAGTCACCGCCACACCGCTGTACTGGATCCGATGGCACACCGAAGTGAGACGATCGCAGCACATCGGCATGTTTTTTTTTTAAATAATAGATAAGACCGAAGTTATAAGTATCCTTATACCCCAAATTCTAGGCGGAAAAAAATTATGTGTCACTCGAGGGGAGTAGCACAACGTGGGGTTCGAACCGACGACCTTACGTATGGAACTTCAGTGCTTGACCGCGCTGTCATGCATCACAGACGTACTCTTCTGCTATAACGAATTTTCCCAGTTACCTCTTTCAGAATTTGATTCATTTGATTATGCCATGTTTTCTAGATCTTCCCCAAGTTATCGCACAGTACCCGCAGTAAGTAATACACATCACGCTTAACAATGAGACTGTCAGCCATAATCGGCTAACTTCGGCTTTGTAGAGCGGCGTCTCTATCGCACGATGTGCTAACAGTCTCGCGACGGAACACGTGTATGAATTACAGAGACGACGCTCTACAAAGGCGAAGTTAGCCGAATATAGCCGATAGTATCTTTCTTAAGCCTGAAGTGTATTACTTACCGTCGGGTACTGTACCATACTTACTACTCGTATAGGTTATTTATGTAAATCTTACATTATTCATTCTTTCTACATGACTATCATCTCCACGCTCCTTTTTTCATCTTAAGTGCTGCATTTTCTTTCAATCAGCCTTTTTTCCTAAACACCACATCATTTATTCCGTTATAGATTATTTTTCCACACATTTTACGTAACACTCTCATTTCTACCACTTAAATAACTTTTAATGCCTTAATTGTTTCTGCAAGACAAAGTTTTAATTTGAAGTATTTTAGACTTATTATGGATCGAAGTGATAAGATTGCGACAAAAAGAGCTGTAAATGATAAAAGGAAGAGACATCGTGTCAGTCCCTATGAGCAAGCAAGACTAGAGAAGCAGCAACACGACGATAGTATGAAACAGCACAACAACAAGCACAGCGTCAAAGTGAAAAAACATACTTCTATCATTATTGACGGATTATTACTAGTGTATCAAATTGACACTAGCATCGTGTTATAAAGTTTGCGAATATAGGTTACAAAATTGATCAATTTGCCGATTTTCACGTTTTCGATAACATGTTAGGTCGTTGTGATCCGATGAGCCGTGATGTCATAATAAGTTGCCGGAAATTTGATGATGTAAGGGTTCGAATCCCACCAGGCAACATTAGTTTTAATACCCCTTCATTTAGCATTTTTTATCTTAATAATTGGCTGGTATTTTCTAACGCGATAAGAAAAATTTACTTGAATTCCAAAGATTTGAACTTAATTTAAACAAAAAAAAATTTGAAGTGGGAAATGTCAAGAGTGAAATTATTTTTTAGCATTGATTTCGATTAATGTCAATTTAATTCAATGACGTAGATATTTAGTACAAAAAAATGTTCAATCTATTTTTGGCCGTAATTGCCTCTTATGATATTAGCTCTTATCATACATAAGTTATTTGAGTAAATGACTTACCTTTTTTACAAGGCTTGCTGCTCAAATCTTGTGGTTGATTGGAGGGAGGTGAAGATGTTTCAGATGGTGACCTTCTTCCTCTGGATACACACAGGTCGAGTGGCTGTTCCGCAACCAGTCCACCTCCGTGCATCGCTCCCATAGGAGTAACGTTAACAAATCCCATCAAATTACCAACTGGAGAAACTGAACTACGGACATGCCTGTCTTTGGACACACTCACAAAACTGTTTCGTCCTTCTAACCTTTGAAGTAACTGATTTTCACTGCCACTAGGTATAGTTTGATTTATTTTGGTATCTTTAAGCTTAAAAGTGTCTTTTCTTCTAACGTTCATCAGCTGACTTAGAACGTGAGGTTTCACATTAAGACTTTCCTTAGTAGAAGTTTTGACTTCTAACGATTTTCTGCCTTGTTCTTGACAAAGACCGGTATTTGCCTCAGGGTTCGGCCTAAGTTCTCCACACGAAACATTCGGAAACGAGTAAACAGGGCTGGGTGTACTAATTGCCCTCACCGGCGATGGGGTGTGTATTTTAGTTTTCTTAATTCCCCACCCCAAAATGTCTACAACTGAATGAGGCGTTGGCACTTTGGGAGGTTTTGCGTAAACATGGGGGTGCCACGAAAATTCGTCTACGTCATTTTCACGAGTGTTAGTTTGGCCATCCCACTTTTCTTGATCGTTGAAATACAAAGGGGCATTGTCTATAGAAGTAGCTGTCTCTCTACCCCTATACATTTCATCGGTCTGATGAGAATTACTAATTTTCATCGAATTGATAAAATTATCTTGAAAAGTAGGGGATCTGTTATCTTGAAAATCTGTAGGAGAGTCTCGTTTGAAGAATTTTGAATTATGATCAAAATTATCTCTTTCGCTACATCTTCTCCTTTTATTAGAATCGTTTATTTCATACCGAGAATAGTCAGCGTCATCTTCTGATATGTCAATTTTCAGTCTGTTGTCGGAGTCACTTTCATTTCCACTATTGGGTGAGCTCCTACAATAGTAGTCTTCTTCTTGATTTCTATGGATTTTACTCTGAGGTGAGAGGTAATCTTGGCTCATCTCGTGCATAGATATTTCATATTCATCGTTAGCTGCTTCTTGCACAGTCATCGTTCCTTTCACTTCCTGGATTTGATTAACTGGAAAAGCTCGCTTAGAATCGTTTGACAGATCGCCAGTTATGGAATTAACAAAGTCTGGTGTTAATTTGAAATTGTCCTTCATAGTTTGACTATCGAAGTCACCTTCTTCGGTGTTGGTGAAATTGAAAGAGAGACCACAGTCACCGTGGTTCTGATCAATCCTTAGGAAGTCTCCCGAAGAGAGGACAGTATTGTTATTCTCTGGTGTTTTGAACTTCTCCACCGCAGTAGGCATTTCCTGATTTTTTTCGAAGCTCGTCACTTTTGTATTTGTCTCTTGCATTTTGGCACATCATTTGTTCTCTAAGCCATTTGTTCTCTAAGCCATCTACCTCAAGCGCTGAGTATCACTTAGTTGTTTTCATCTTCTCTTTTTCTGTAAATATAAACACACTTTTAAAACAAATCATAATTCATATTAAGATTAAATAAGGCGGTACAAAACAAATCATAATTCATATTAAGATTAAATAAGGCGGTACAAAACAAATCATAATTCATATTAAGGTTAAATAAGGTGGTACAAAAGAAATCATAATTCATATTAAGATTAAATAAGGCGGTACAAAACAAATCATAATTCATATTAAGATTACATAAGGCGGTACAAAACAAATCATAATTCATATTAAGATTAAATAAGGCAGTACAAAACAAATCATAATTCATATTAAGATTAAATAAGGTGGTACAAAAATAATAACGTATTAATAATAGACTGAGAATGTGATTCCGAATTTCTATTATAAAACCGTGACATAATAACTATAGGGAGTCAGCGGCGCCTGTGAGAAATACAATTGTTTATTTACTTGTTGAACACTTCATTGCCTAACAATTTGGCGGACTGATTGCCAGGCGGCGATCTCTTCCAACCAGCTAGACAAATATAAATAAAGGAAGTTACATGGTTGCAAAAATTATTTAAATTATTTTTTATTTATACGAAATTCAAAAAGAAAAATATGTGTGTACTTAATAAAAAAAATTTTTTCCTCGAAGTAAAAGAGGATTGGTTACATTATTGTAAGCTTCACAAATCTAAAATCTTTAGATTAATTTGCTATTATTATTATTATTATCACCCCTTTTATATCATTTATTATTATAATATCCCTTTTTTATTATTAATCAGTCCAAATATATAATTCATTATTACAATCTTCCTTTTTTGTTACTATTCGGTTCAAATGTACAATTTATTATTATAATCTCCCTTTCTCGTGATTATTTAGTTTAAATGTATGATTCATAATTATTATTATCTTTCTTTTTTGTCAATATTCGGTTCAAATGTACCATTTCTTATAATTATCACCCTGTCTTATTATTCTTCGGTTCAAATGTACATTTTTATACTTATTATTATTCGGTTATAATGTATAATTTATTTCAGACTATTAATACCAATTGACAATGTATAATTTGTTATTATCAACCTATACATTTCACCAGAAGAACAGGATTGCTACAGAACGTGTTCATCTATTGTAGATCGGTCCTAAGCCCAGAACTTCAAGTCCCTTGAAGCCGTTACCGAATCAGCTCCGACGCGATCTATGACTATTGTTATTATATATTAATCATTTTTTTATTAATTATCTCAACGGTCCCATGGCCATTGGGAAAGTCTAACGACGGTTTACAAACTATCAAAAAAACTAAATAAAATAAAAAGATTTATTAAATTTAACAACTTTTTAATCAAAATGAGTTGTTTTTCCATTATCTGTTTAATATATTGTATTTTTAAATCTCTTTTTGAGAACATTCAATACGGAAGCTAATGCAATAATTAGGATTTCCATGATGACACGATTTAATTACCTATCATATGATATATTGGGTGTCCCAATAAGAGCGCCGGATTAAAATTTCAAGAAATTAGTTTATGAATTAAACACATTATTTATTCGAAAATTGAAAATATTTTTAGTTCGTTAATAAGTACAAATTTTATAATGATGTATGGAACAAAATGTCAGTGTTTCGTTTAGCGTTCCATATTTACTAATCGCAAGATTGACAGATGGCACATATATTTTTTGTAAGAACTGCCAACCTTATAAAAAAAAATGACGCGAAATTTAAATCCGGCGCTCTTAATGGGACAACCTTTATTTTATATTTACTCTACACTGAGCGACAATTAAACTTTTGCTTACTTGTCTTGACAGTTAAATTAACCAAAGGGGAAAAGGATTTTAAATTACTTTTGTAACACAAAATAATAAAATTTCAAAACGTATTTTTAAGTTAATATCGCACTTAATCTTATTCAAATGTTCTCCTTAATTTTGTAGTATTTTTTTGTCAGATTATAGATAACGTAAATATCGTATTGAATTAGGCTTTATGTAATGTAACGTATAAAACTTTCGTTGTATATCATACAGTCCAGCCTGGAGGACTTATTGCCTTGTGAAAATACCTTCTTAACAACCAAAGATATTTTAAAAAGGGATTTAACATAGCCTAACCAGCCAATGATATTTAAAAAAAAAGTATTTAACAAAAAAAAAACTGTAATTATTTTTGAAAAACAATAGGATGGTATCTTACTAACTTACGAAGGTCGTAATGAAGGACATCGCAGATATACTTTTGTATTGCATGAAGGTGTATGTTAAATACGAATACATACTCGTATAAGTCTCATTGAATTTATCGTTTTGCGTCATTATTTGATCTTAATAATTCTGATCTGATTAAAAATCCGAAGCAAATTTGCCAGTGCCAGTTGTCTGATGAAAAATAGAGATATAATTCATCGTCAAAAGCTTAATTTTACTCACACCCAACAGTATTCTTTAATCCGATTATCGCTTATTCTACCCTACATTTTAAACCTAGATATTTTTCACAAATCAAGCATTTCAACGGCATTTATTCTGCTCCTATCACTTACTTATTCTTAATGTCCAGACATCAAGGTGAGCACTAGGACATTATTGTCCTACAATTTAAAAATTTTTGTCATTGATTTATTGACAAAACAGTACTAAGTGCTTTTGTTCTTGCAATTCATATTATTATCGCGTAATATTTAATGATTTGATGATCTTTAATTTTAGTTAATATCCGTTTTCTTGGGAAATATTTCAATTGTATTGATCTTTTTATAATTTTTAAATGTCAAATAGAATCGAAACCAGATGTTTTAATAAATTATTCACAAAAAACAAGAATTGATGATGTCATGTCAATTAAAATTGTGTCTACCTCAAAGTGTAAGAGAAATGAGTAATGTGTGTAGCTTTGAGAAGCACTTAAAAACAACATTTATTGGGAAATCTTAACAAAACGGTACACTATATTACATTTAAATGTGTTACTATTACATATTTCATATCACATTACCAAAAGCAAAAGTAAATTTTCTTCTTAGATTGAGCGCGTTAGAAAGCACTCATCAACGTACTTAAGTGACTGTGAATATATGTGTATAATATGTTTGTGTGTATATACTCGTATGTATGCATATACATTATTTTTAATTTTATATAATTTTTTTCTATGTAATTTTTCTTCTTTTTTAATATGTCTTGTATTTTTCAAAATAATTGGGCTAAACCTGTTTTGAAAAAATAAATAAATAAATATTGGAAAATCTTCAAAGGTTTCCTTGTAGTTCGTCTTCCCTTAGTAAGTTTATTGTGGTTTTCTTGCCAAATATGCTATTCTAAACAAATGCAAATGCGGGGATGTTCCTAATCTAATGGCAGCAGCCAGTTCCTAATCTAATGGCTGCCTTACTATCCTTATACCCAATTTATATATTTTGTAATATTAAAAAAATCTCAATAATAATATATTCGAATCTCGAGTAAGAACGCAGCTTCTACCTTCCTATTTTTACATTCAACTTACGTAATATTTTGAATTTGTCAATAATAATAAGTTCGAATCCCGAGTCACAGCACCGTTAAGGAGAGTTTGCTCCCTAAACGGTGCTTTATAAATTGTCATTTTATTATTAAAGAAATTTTGTTACGGAGACGTAAAGTAAAAACCAGACTTGGGCCATTTTTTTTAAACAAATAATGGGAATCAAACCCGCAACATCAGCATGAAAAACTAGGCTATGAAGTGCATCAATAAATGTTAACAAATTTTTAGATAACCATTAAAAAATTAAATGTCAAAGAATCCGGTTATTTCGATTAAAAGTTATTTATATTCTCGTCACACAGGATTTTGAGTTCTTTTCCGTCAATTCTCCGATATCACAGTCTCTCTCCGAACAATACCTTTCTTCTCTGACCTTTTCATATCTCCATATTACACCGAATATTCGTTAGACTTATTCTTACGAAAATAATATGAACAAATCTTTTTATTCTTCAATTAAATTATAAAACGTTCAACCAATTTAGAAATTAAACAATTCTAGGAAATTATAGAATTCTGAATATCAACTCAACTCGGCATCATTAGAGAGAAATATCAAAAATATTTCCCTATATAAAAGACCCTCCTTATCAACGGTTTCGCTTTCCGTGACTTCAGTTACCTGCGATCAACCGTAATTCGAAAATATTGAATGGTAAATTCCAAAGTATCGCTAAAAGGTCAATAATAGCCTAACGCTACGTCACAAAACCAATGTCAATCATCTCACTTCATTGTTTAATCACTATAACATAAAAAAAGGTGAATACAGAACAATAAGATATTTTGAATGAGAGAGAGGGAGACCACATTGTATAATATTACAGTTCTGTTGCATACAACACAACATAGCGGGTTTATTGCTTTGTGGATTTATCTTACAATCAACCAGTAATATGTCAAATAAGCTTTAAGTAAGGACTAGACTCGAACCCTTTTACAAAAAAATGTCTAGGTACCAACGGGCATCGAGCCTCCAGCCCCCGAGTTGGAAGACATAAATTTAATACAGTGTATTGTTATAATTGTTTTAGTTTATAATAATTTATTGTTATTAATATCTTACTGTACATTAAACTTTATCATATGTATGTATGGTATGTATAGAAAAAAACATAATATGTACAGGTATACTGTATAGGGTTCGGTACTATCCGCGGTTTAAGGAATCAACTGGGGATCTTGGAACGTATCTCCCGCGGATAAGGGGGCTACTGTATATGGATCATCTCCGCTATCATGTTTTTTGCTATGTGGTATTCGATTGTTGGAGTCCAAGAAAAACTGTTGAACACTGCAAATATAAGAATGCTTTGTTTGTTACTGATAAAATTTGAAATTAATACATTCGTATCACATTAAAGGTTACGTTAAGAATATATCAAACACAAAAAGAGCGAATTCACATGTATGGGCACATGTAACTACAAGATGCTAACGTTGAAGATGATCAAGAATTTAGATAGTTTCCAAGTTGACGCAGAAAAAGATCCTTAAAAGGCGTTATATAATATAATCACATGAAGATTATTTAAGATTATCAGTTAATAATTCAACAATCTGGAACTAAATCACCTTGCAAGGTTCCACGTTCCTTATAGGTCCACTTAGCAAAATATGTCATTCCACAATGACGTAATTACTACGAATGATTTTTACTACGTAATTACTACGAATGATTGATTATAGAGTTTTGCTTTGTGATTGTGTGGAGTTCGTCTTATAGTGATATTTTCTACTGTATTACATATTACATAGCACTCCATACATGTCAATGTTGTTTTTTAATAATTTGATAGTTTAAATTAATAAATAACAGTATTTAAGTACCCACTTTGATGTATGGGAGTGAAACGTGGAAGTGAAAAAAAAACACTGAAAATGGTGTAGAAATGCGTGGACTTAAAAGAAAATCTGGGAAGACAATGTATGAAGAAATTAGGAACAAATGTGAACTTGAAGATGATGTGTTGAGTAAGATGAAGAGCACTCCTATCCTTATTTTGCCAAGAACAATTTTCACTTCCATACATTGAGGTGAGTACTAACACACTATAATGTATTTTCATGTTTGCTACTATCGATATTGCGCGGTTGTTGCATATAAAATTAAGTGTCCCGTTTACCTTGTTCCCTGTCGCTACCCTTCTTTCAATGTCCCTTTCATCTCGCCCATCACACGTAAACATACTGCCCAGATAATATAACTCATTGACCCGTTTCAGTTTTCTGAGTTAACCCATACATCGCACACAATTTTTAAAATAACGATAAGATAATTTAAAACAAAGATTTCAAGCAAGCAAAACGAGTTCTAAGGCTTATATTAAATTTTTAAAACGTGCGCATTTTACTGCACCGTCGATCTTTTGTCAGTGATTTAAGGGAATACCTTTTCCACTGTTGTGTCATATGTGTGTGCAGTGTTAGTTATCTGTGTATACTTATATTAAGTATTTGTGTGTTAATCTCTGGTTCATTTTTAGGCTCGATGAGCCTTTGTTTTAGATTTGAATCAACCATAGTTGGGCATGGTGACTATCTTCAAAGGCGTACGATCGCTCATGTCGGCGGCCTGGTGGCGCAGTTCAGGTTAGGCGTCCTCCCTCCCATCCCGGGGGTCTCAGTGAAGCGACGATGGTAAAGACGGTGGAGTTGAGGTGACGATGCTGGAGAATAAGGCGCAAGGATGTAGCGTGCGGCGAGGCATCATGAACTTTCTTTGCTCTTTATCTCGTACTTCACTACCGTCTGAGGGACTGTAGGCTGATGACTGAAGAGCGTAGACAATAACTGTATAGACCTTTAATCTTTAACAGGGAAATATATACATACATTTATATCAGGTGTATGTGTAGAGTGTGGGGATGGGAAGGAAACAAATATTTCTGGTATCATCATTGATAAAGCCTGAATTCCGATTTTTAACTTCTGTTACAATATCTTATAATGATAAATCGGTTTGTTACACCACGCCACGCCACTGGATAAATGCAATCTTCCAACTATAATATAAATGAAGTGACGACGGGCACTGCACCGCGGCTGATTGAATGCGAATCTATTCACTCAATGCACCGAGTTCAAACACCCAACACGCTCATTAAACAGCAAAACAGACTCGCAACTTTGGACAGCAAAACACACTTGCAGTTAATATAATAATACACTAGTTAACAAGGTTTTTGTAACCAGGGTGAAAACGGTCATTTTAGGTCCATTTTTGTGTGCTGATAACGAATATAAACTTGAAAATGTTCCATCACGTACCTTTTAAGAGAAAAACTTAAAATTAGTTTTTTAAATGAAACTGAAACTTTTGAAAGATGAAAAGTTCGAAAAAAAATTAAATGTTGAAGAACTAGAAGCTTGGAAAGCCTTTGGAAGAGTTGTTAGTGGTTTCCTAGGTAATAATAAAGCTGACAATTACGAACAGCTTGTACAAGAACTCTTGCAGTTACCAGAAGCTAGAATGTCAAATGTCACTGAAAATACCGTTCCTGCTTTCCAGTAATCTGTTTATAGCTGTTTACTGTAATGTAGGGGCTCTAAATTATCTAATTTGAGTTGTTATTCAATTTAATATACAATCTGTAAAAAAAAGTTGATTCGATCAAAGTTATAAAAAAATGCTATTTTTTAACAAAAAAATGGTATGCAAGGTCAATTTTTCTTATAGTAATGATTTTTATTCTGTTTTTTTTTTATTTTCCTATGTGACAACATTGTATTCTGTGTCTAAATTTAGCATTTCAGGAATTTATTTATTTTCATTGTTGTAATTAAGACTTTTGAAATGCGCAAAAACGTACTTATTTTATTAAAACACTCCACCTTCTGTTACACAAAAATTTTACGTGTTACGCGATTTTCGTAATCAGCAGGGTCGATTTAATAAGAATCAGCTAATTTAATCTCTGTTACAGACAAAAGGTTAAAATTTGTTAACTAGTGTAATCAAATGAAAAACAAGTATTTTTGTATGAGGAGTCTTGCACTGCGTGGTTTGACTTATACTGACGTTTCGAAAACGTTGCGTTTTCATCTTCCAGGCTTGTTTATAATCAACTTACCCATAAACGGATGAGATTAATCAGCATGGTACCCCATACTCAAATCGAAGTGTAACCAAATGAAAATATCAATAACGTTAATCTTTGTAGAAGCCACACGTTTGTTCTAACAAGTGTGACGGACCCATTACGTTACGATTGAGACTACGCTGCAAGCCAAGTGATATCCGGCAGGCATCCACTTAAGTCGAAATTTAATACAAACAAGTCCTGAAGATGAAAACTGCAACATTTTAGAAACGTCGGCATAATAACTTAAACCACGTGTTATAACACTCCAAAATACCTAATATAACTAATACGAACGAACGCGAAAACCTTAAAACTTATTCAACAAGTATTTTTATTTATTTATTTAAAATGTTTATTGTAAATTACACAAATGGCAAATTTATTGCAATACAGTAATCTCTTCCTTCTAACAAGACAAGAGTTATACATATTAGTGCATATTACTGCGTGAAAGATCACGAGGTAATTTTCAACAAACTCATACCATCACGCCTTTCCCTGCTTGGGTAGGCAGAAAAATCAGGGTGCCAAACTTTCCTATCTCGACACATGTTTCGCCTCTTCTACATACATACGCAATCTCATACAGATCCTAAGTATCCTACTTCTTTTCAAAATATCGTTCATTTAGCATTTCCTTCTTTCAAAATATCGTTCATTTAGCATTTCCTTGTTTCAAAATATCGTTCACTTTATCCAACCATAATTTCCTTGGTCTTCCTCCACTACGCTTTCCAGTCATATTTGCACTGTGAATTTGTTTTGTTAGTCTTTTTTAATTCATTCTAATGACGTGCCCAAACCATCTCAGGGTGTTCTTTTTCATCTTACTAAACACAACATTTAGTTCACATTCATCGCTAATCACTTTATTCCGCATTCTGTCATACAACGTCCCCTCATATCTTCTTCTAACTGCACGTACCTCTAAAGCATTTATTGCGCGCTTTCAAAAAGAAAGAAAAATACAAAAAAAAATTAAAACCAAGTATGAAAAAATATTGTAAATAAAAATAATCCCCAAATACTGAGAAAATATAAGAAAGGTGGGAAAGTGACAAACATAGGAGAAATGAAGAAATACATTTCATAATTAAGAGAGATGTAGTATTTTGTCAAGTCGCTGTTTGAAGCAAACCATTGTGGGTGCGAGTTTTAAGGTAGCCGGCAACTGGTTCCAGAGTCTGACAGTATAGTATTAGCAGTAAATAATGCTGTGAAGGAATGATGATTCCATACCTCTAAAAAAATAGATAAATTAAATTTATACGTATTTTATTTTTATTTATTTCATTTAGATGCTTTATTGTAAAAAAAATACAAATGGTGATAGTATTTATTATCTTATATAGATTATTCAGCCAGAAGAGTAATTTTGTAATAGTGTGAGTAATACTCTCGGTATTACACAACTTATGTAGTGGTATTGGTTTTAGAATGCCACACGATTGGTTCGCGCAGAGCGCACGTTTGTATTGTTAAAATACTCGGTGATTAGAAAAACACTACCATGTCGAAATTAGAAGTGCGATTTTTGTCTAATGCACTGTATAATTCAAAAAATTTCGAAAGCTTAGAATGTACTTTGTTATAACTTTAAGTTTTCTAGAATTTAGTATCACTCCATCTACTATTATTTTAAAACTTTATTATTTGGCATTGTTATTATGATACATTAATATGTTAAATATTATTACGTTCATTTTATTTTTATGTGCAATCTAATTAAAGCTGACGAAAATTTTTACTTTATAATACTTGTACTTATATTTATTTTCAATCTTGAAAAATTCCATTATTGTTATTTAATGTTTCCTAAAATCTGCCATGCCTAAACAATTAATATATTAAATAAACTTACTTTAATTTTATTTTTATGATTATTACAATTTAAGCTGACAGCATTTTTAATTTACAAAACGTGTGTGTTCATTGCAATGTTTGAATATAAAATATTATTTTTATATATTTTTTTGCTTTTTCACTTCATTAAAAAAATAAAGTGACTAATTTTTGTAAACGCACTGTTACACTATTGCAAAATGACTCTTCTGGCTGAACGATCTATAGCAACCGACAAGCCGACAGCCCATATAAGAGTTAAGTGGAAGGTTGCAACGTTTCCTTAAAAAAGAAAACAAAAAGAGAAAGAAAAACTTTGAATGCATTATAAAATAAATGAAAAAAAAAACATGAAAAACTATTTGCAAATGTCACCAGACTGGAAAAGAGAAAGAAGGTGCAAAGGAAATGAAAAAAAGGAGTTATGAAGAAACATATTTTCTCATTGAAGGTAGCCAACGATCATGAGAATCTTACGGCAGACAGTAACCAGTTCCAGAGTCTGTCTTATTGTTTGCAAAAGCATGGACAGTAAAGGAAAATGTGAGGAAGAAGGGGTGATTAATACATTAAACATGTTGCTAGAAAGAAGTCGCTGGTGATCACCAGGGACAGTTGAGAGAAGCACTGCATTCAGCATGGCCCGGGACCAGGATGGATGGAGACAGGTGATGAGCCGAGTTTAAGGCATAGCAGAGGACCAACTCAGCATTAAACACACGATGAAACAGAACAGAATAAAATTTTCGAGTCGAAGCATTAAAGAAAAAATATATTTTACCTTTATTTTTAGTTTTCGGTCAAACGTTATATCGAAATTTCACAACAGACAAATCCAATAAAAGCACTTTATCAAATAGCTACGTCAAATATACAATAATAAATTGTTTGTTCATTCGTTTGTTCAAAAACGATTGACATAATTCATTAGTAATTAGGAACGCTGTTTGAAATATGAATGCACTTTTCAATTAATGGCTCGCATTTTATCTATCCCCAATTTATTCACAAATGATAATATTTAATTTAAATCAATAACAGTTTCCAGGTTCCAAGCATAACATTTATCGTTTGGAAAATCATACTTTGAGCAATGAAAAATCAGAGCGGGTTGATAGAGCGAGAAACAATGTCAATGACATATTTATTAATCTATTATTTCACATACACGGTTATATATACTACATATGGTAGACCTATTTCACATACACGGTTATATATTATATACTACATATGGTAGACCTATTTCACATACACGGTTATATATACTACATATGGTAGACCTATTTCACATACACGGTCATATATACTACATATGGTAGACCTATTGCTAGACAGCAATTTCCTCCAGCCAAGCAGCATACTTAATTTGTTTTTTGCCAATAGATTAATTGATCTTTCTTCAAAAGGGTCATTAATACACATGTTTAGAAACGAAGCGTGTGAATAGAAAAATAATAAGAGCATAATAAATACATACGTACATACCATCGTGACATTTTCCTGTCGGAGAAGGCAGATAGGACAGAACACCAGACTTTCCAATATCGATACATATCCTTCACTTTTTCTACATCCATACATTTTCTCATATAACTCCAAGGATTTCCTGTCCTTAATAATCATTTTTCAAAAATATCCTTAATCTTCCTCTACCACACTTTCTACTCACCTTTACAGATTACACTTGTTTTCTTAGCCTTTCATCATTCATTCGTTTTCACACGCCCAAACCGTTGCGGATGATTCCTCTTCATTTTACTCTAAATACGAATCTTATGTTCACATTTAAACGTTATCACTATTTCGAGGTGCATGGCTGCGCGGTAACGCGCTGGACTTCCGTGCGGAAGGTCGTCGGTTCGAACTCCGCGCTGTGCTACTCCCCTCGAACGACATAGTCACTTTTTCCGCCTAGTGTTCAAGGGCATAAGGATACCCATGACTTCAGTCATATCTATTCTTAAAAAAAACTTCTTTTTTTTTAAATAAATATATTATTTATTTCAGTATTTTGTGTACATGGTTACGAAACGGTGTATCTGGCGGGCTTATTGCTACAGCATTTTTATCCAATCAACCGGCCTACTTTGTTCGGTGTTAGTCAATAAATAAATCGTTCATTCTTCAAAACTGTAAAACACATGTTTGAAAACCAAGCAAAGGATTTTTTTAAATTAAATTAAAAGGTAAGTGTCAGAAATAAAAAAAAAAAAAAAGCATGCATGAAATATATTGATGTTGGCGAGTTAAACGCTATATGTGTGGATAAATATAGTCCCTAGATACTGCATGGAAATACTCGTATTTAATAAAAATATAAAAACAGATATGAAAATACAGTATTAAAAAATAATTTTCCCTGAAGAATGGTTTTTGGTGTGTTTTATAGCGACATATTTGAAAAAATTAAAATCCCTCCTGAAAAAAATTACTGATTCAGTTGAACAAAATTGGCAATTTTCAAAATACAAGACAATTTGCCTAGGGGAGGCCTACCCTCTGTATATTGGAGACCGTGCGACATGTTGCTAAAAATCAACTGACTATTGAGTACTCATTGGGTGGAATGGTATAAAAGAAAAAAGAAGAAATGGGAGGTTGTTAAGATACAAATTTAAAAACAGGTAGCCAGGACTTTATATTTGTTTTTTTAAATATTCTATTCAACATCCGTATAACATTTTCTTATTTCAGAGAGCTGAGAGAACGCATTGTCAGACCTTTTTTCTCGCTCATATTCATACTTCTTCTCATACACGACTTAAATATGATTATGCCACACTAATCTTAACTACCGATACTTTAACATCTGTTTCTTTACTATACTTGAAATGATTATTGGTAAAACACATCTCTTTTGACATTTCTTAACAACGAAATTCTTCGTTGACAAAAAACTTATGAAATATGTAAACGTCAATTTCGTCAAGCTAAATTAAAAAAAAATATAGTATGTCCTATTTCTAAATGAGTATAAAAATCAGCATATTAGTTGGAAGCCACTATTTCTAACGCGAGTCTACTTAGATACGGTTTGAATATCACCAACAGAAAGTAACACCAAAGAAAGTATGGTTGAATCAAATGCATGATATTTTGAAAGAAGGAAATGTAAAAAGTCAGAGAAGTCGTTGGAGTTATATGACGTTTATGGACGTAGAAGAGACGAAATATGTGTGTCGCGATATGAAAGTTTGGCGCTCTCTCCTTTTAGCCTACACCCATACCGAGACGGCGTGTGAGTATGTTTCTAGCATTTCGAAATACAATAATATTGCATTATTTTAATTAATAGAAATACAGATGATTAGTATTTCGCAGACAACGGCAGTTATTTCAATTAATAGAAATACAGATGATTAGTATTTCACAGACGACAGTTGTTTCAATTAACAGAAATACAGATGATTCGTATTTCGCAAACGACAGTTATTTCAATTAATAGAAATACAGATGATTAGTATTTCACAAACAACGACAGTTATTTCAATTAATAGAAATACATATGATTAGTATTTCACAAACAACGACAGTTATTTCAATTAATAGAAATACAGATGATTCTTATTTCGCAAACAACGACAGTTATTTCAATTAATAGAAATACAGATGATTAGTATTTCACAGACAACGACAGTTATTTCAATTAATTGAAATAAAGATGATTAGTATTTCAGTTATTTCAATTAATTGAAATAAAGATGATTAGTATTTCACAGACGACAGTTATTTCAACTAATAAAAATACAGATGTTTAGTATTTCGCAGCCAACAACAGTTATTTCAATTAATAGAAATACAGATGATTCTTATTTCGCAAACAACGACAGTTATTTCAATTAATAGAAATGCAGATGATTAGTATTTCACAGACGACAGTTATTTCAATTAATAGAAATACAGATGATTAGTATTTCACAGACGACAGTTATTTCAATTAATATAAATACAGATGATTAGTATTTCGCAGACGACAGTTATTTCAATTAATATAAATACAGATGATTAGTAGTTCGCTGATGTTGGTACATCAAACAATTATGCAAACAACAACTACGTTTTTATCGTCGAATTATGTTATAGTTTTTTTTATTCTTACTGATATACAAGCAAACAAGCTTTAACAAGTTTTTCTAGTGTACGCGAAATTTGAAGTATTCATACACTTTCACATAATTTGCGCAAACTAAACGGCTTGCAAACGCGAGCTAACCGGCAACATTTCAGTCGATCAATTTTATCTGAAAATTTGATATTTCAATTTTTTTATAGAAAAAGCTTTGTTTAAATAAATAGTTATTATTAAAACTATTCAATTATAATATGTTTTAGATCATTTTTGAAAATAAATATGACAGAAGACTATTAATGAAAATGGAACGAGAAGAAAAGCTCTCTGTAAGTTTTAATCCAACCATATATTGCACCTGCGTTAAGCACGTTAACCACAAGATCTAGCACTTAATAAGGACGTTTATACAGATATCAGGTGCACGGTGACTTCTGTGTGAAAGGTCGCCGGTTTAAACCCCGCGTTGTGGTGTTCTTTAAATTCTAAACTCAAAAACATAAATCTACTAAACTCAACAAAGGTCACTCGATCAAAATAGTTTGAGAAGTGGCGGTCAGATTTCTATCTCTTGAACAATGGTATACCATTAAACTGTACATTCAAATGAAAATGTCTACATTTGTACAATTTTTTTTTGAACATGGTTCGTAATGAGCGGAAATACGTCAAGACAATCTACTTATAGTTATTTAAATAGCTTAATGCCTATATATCAGGGCCCAAGTTCTGTTTTGTAACAATACGGGATCTTTATATAATTATAATAAAAAAGACAATTTATGTTGTGCTGTTTACTTCGAAATCAAACCCACTATTATTGGCAAATTAAATATACACATACAGGCGGCCCTTGACTTTCGCACATAATTGGATCCTGAAAATGTGTGGGAATGTTGAATGTTCGAAAGTAGAGGAATGTAAAAAAAACACCAAAAATTCTGTTTTTAAATATATATTCATCAATAATAATATTTACTTATCAATAATATATTAAAAATATTTATTTATCAATATACATAATTAAGTTAACGAGGCGTGTTTAAGTGCTTTCAGGTGTTTTCTTAATAAACTTGTCAAGAGTTAGTTGAATACCACCCTTTTTTATTTTCTTGATAAAGAGTTCTATAACATGTTGTGTCTTTCTCAATCACCCTACGTATTTTAGATATACGAGTACGTTCCCCATTGGGATCATATTCTTCCATGATAGTCAAAAAAATGTCAAGATGCATGAAGGATTCATTCATATTTTTAATTGTCAAAATCTTGACGATTTTATCAGCTTCTTCTTCCTCATTTTCATTGTGTATTTAATTTAACTGTTGTTGCTCAATTAAGTATTCATTTGACATATATAGTGACTGAGATTCGATCAACGCATTAACATCTTCGTTGTTGACGTCCAAGTTTAGTTCATTCAATAGGCTAACTGTTTGCGCTCCCCTGAAGATGAGGTGAAAGCCTTGAAACCGGTAGGGTTATACAGTCACAAAAAAAGTAGAATAAACAGTGTTTGATAAAAATAAATTACAATGTCTTTAAACCTCCACAACGTTAATGCCTTAACTATAAACAACATATTTCATCTGTGATAGTTTTCGGAGTTTCTTCAGAATTAATAAAATCACTCATTTGTGGGCATAATTGTTTCCAGGAACCTTTCATTGTTGACTCTTTTATTTCAGCCCACGAGTCTTCGATATTGTTTATTGCGTTCCATATATTATAGTGCTTCCAAAAAAGTGGGAGCGACTGCATGGGAGCGAACAATTTTTGCACTATCGACAAAATCTTTAAAAATTTGAATTTTAAAAAATGTGCGAAATAGCGAATTGTGCGAAAGTAGAATGTGCGAAAGTCGAGGGCCACCTGCATTACAAAAAAGATTGTTAAGTTTAAGGATCGTCGTTGCTGGGCCTCATAATCGAGGATCCTCGCGCCATTCCAACGTTAATTTAGTTGCAAAGCGAAGCTGTGCCGTCGAGCTTTTTTACTCATTCTCCTCTATTAAGTGAGTAAGCCGTCAAACACCAGCAAACGCACACCGCTGTACTGGATCTGATAGCATACCTGAAGTGAGACGATCGGAGCACACCGGCAGTTTTTTTTTCCTTTTACTTAAAATAATATTTATGACTGAAGTCGCAGGTGTCCTTCGCACAGTGCGTGGTTTGAACCGGCGACCTTCCGCACGGAAGTCCAGTGCGTTACGGCGCGGCCATGCACTTCAAGTTTAAGGATAGGAAGGCAGTGACTGTTGGCATTAGATGTGGAACTTTTCCGGGTCTGCATATGTTTACAAAAACATATTTTATAAGAAAATCGTAGAACGTTTATTTACCAAGAGAAGATGAACTACAACGAAACCTTTGTTGAATAATTTGATATGTGATAGTAATCAATTCGGCTTCGTGTGAATTTATACAGGTTTGTGTGAAATATTCACATTATTTGATTTCAATGTTATTGTTTTGAATTATCATTTTATTTTTGGTATACCATTATTTTGTGTTGAATGAAACACCCATTAGTTATATTATTTTGAAATATTGTTGGGAGGTACATTGTACCGTTAATTAATTGATAGATGTACTCTTTTATTTGATCCATCCATCTTGTAGGAGATCTTCTCTTCGCATGTTTTCCCTTAACTGTAACCAGTTTCTTAAGATTTTCATTGTCATTCCTGGCAACGTGTCCTAAATATGTCAGGATCATTTTCCTGCATGTTGTCGAAAGGCTTTCGGTAATCGCTAATTCCTGAATGATCTAGACTAGGGGTGGCCAAACCGTGGCGCATTGGATGATTACAAGTGGCGTATTGCATCTTATTGGCGTATCGCCTTATTCTTTTAAAATAGGCGTCATAACTGAATCCATCTTCATATTTTCAACATCAAAGTGCTCTCAGTTCAATTCATACAGCCTTCGGTAATGTTCAATTTTACGGTGTCTGACACTTAGAATAGAACTTGTGAGCTGTCACTTTAGGCGGGTTTACAAACGTACGAATATTTCTATCGGTGTTGCCAAAAAGTGCTTGAGTTGTATGGCGCATCTGAATTCGTCTGTAAAAAAATTGGCGCATGATATGCAAAAGGTTGGCCACCCCTGATCTAGACGCTGGTGGGCTATTCCTGTGAAAGTATGCAGAAAAGACAAAGCGCTCGATTTTCATATCTCGATACATATTCTTCGCCTCTCTTCCATCCATATACCTTCTCATACAACTCCTACGATTTATCTGACTCTATGTTTCCTACTTTCAAAACAGCATTCACTTTATTCAACTATACTTTCTTTGGCCTTTTTCTAGCACATATTTTATTAAGATTTGCACTACATATTTTTTTGTTAAGTTTTTCTTCATTCATTTGTTCCACGTGCCAAAAGCATATCAAAGTGCACTTCTTCATCTAACTCACACCAACCTTACATTCACTTTTATCCTTGATCACTTCATTCCGTACTCAGTCATAAATTGTCATCCCCATGTATTCTTCACAATACACTCAGTTCTACAGTATTTATTTGATTCCTATCAGTCATTTTCCATGTACCCGTTCCACTCCTATACATCAAAGTTGGCACCAAAATACTATTGTAGACTCATCTTAGCATATTTTGAAACGCTTTGGATAAAAATATACATATTATAGTGTCCCATTGACTTTGTTTCCTATCGATACACGGTTTTCCACATCCCTCTTAGCTATTTCATCGTCTGAAAAAATGCAACTCAAATAGCAGAATTCTCGCTCTCTTAACTATCATAATTCATCCATTTATTGCATTTACTTTTCCTTTAACACTTTTTTATCACCACTATTTTGAATTTCGCAACATCCATTCTCAAATCTTTATTTTTGCATATCTGCTCTACTTATCAAACTCTGCAATTCAAATTCACTCTCCGCCAACACTACCATGTCATCTGCGTACAGCAATCTGCATACGTTCCCATTCGACATTTGTATGCCACCAATTGACCTCTGCATACGTTACCATTCGACATTTGTGTGCCACCAATTGACCTCTGCCTACGTTCCCATTCGACATTTGTATGCCACCAATTGACATCTGCATACTTTCCCATTCGACATTTGTATGCCAACAATTGACCTCTGTAACTCCTTCACACACGAATCAATGTAAATATTGATCAACCAGAGTGTAATAACGCATCCTTGTTTTGCCCATTCGAAATGTTAAACCATTCAAGATTAAATGAGATTATTTTATTATTTAATTTTCTTTTAAATGTACGTGTGACGAGTCTGGAGCAGATGTCCTAACAAAAGCAATCTGTCAAATGACTTCATTAATAAGACAGTCCCGGGGCTCCGCAGAACGCCAGTTTGTCTAGTACGACCAGCCCACTAATCCAGTTTTAATGAGTTGTGTGATTGCCAACAATGTGTTTTCGTTATAACATAGAGTTAATGAGCGACATACTCAAAATAAAAATTCTCAACTCATAATCACAATACTTAGTTCCGTATAAACATGTACAAATAGTTTAAGTTTCACAATAGGCAAAGTGAGTTTATGCACTTTAAGACTCAGATATCTATTTAATCAAATGTACTAATAGATACAGTCAAACTTTGATGCTTTTAAGTTTTTAAAATTCATTATTTCGTATTAGTACCCTTCAACATATCCGGAATGATGATTCAGATAACGTTCCCCCTATTTTTATCATTGTGTGTGCGGCCCATCAACTTAAATGTGCAAGAAAAAAAGAGGCTCCTTACGACGCGTGGACTCTATATGGTGTTTCCATGTTCCGCACACATCTCAAAGAAAGGAACCTGAGAACCCATAATGAAATATCAAATAAAATATATAATTGCGCAAAACAAAATATGGTTACAAGTTCCTTTCTTTGAAATGAGTGCGGAAGATGGAAACATGTGTGCGGACAATTTTTAACAGATGTGCGGCCACACACGCGCACACCTTAGAAGGAACGTTGGATTCAGACATAAAAAATATCGCGGCTGAGACATAATATTCTCTTCGACCCCGGTAATTGAGCCTTCTTGATTAGAACCACTGGAGTAGACACGAAACTTGCTGTTCATTATTGTACGTGTTGGTTGTATTACCGTTCGTAAAGAGACAAAAATACACGCATACGTACACGACGCGCGCGAATGTTATTATGTAAGGAATCTTTTAGCACACTGAAACTCTCATTTCTTTGGGTACCATCTGGAATCGAACGCAAAACCCCCGAGTAGCAATCACATGTCTTACCAATTAGGTCCCGGAGGTTTATTACCACATGTTTCGAAACTAATAATTTTTCAAGCTAACAGGTTTTAACAAAATATAAATTTTAATTGACTTTAACCCTTCCTGTCCGGTGATGTGTAACTAGTACACATTGCTTCTAAAAACTTTAATATCTCTATAAATATAATAAATACTGGGTTCAGATTTTAGCTATTCCTCCGTAATACATTTACGCATTTACTGAAAAAATAATATTAATAATAATTAGCACTTATCGGCCACATCAGAGATATTTTGTGAAAATCGGGAATAAATTCACCAATAAAATCAAACGTGTGCCAGTGTGTGACGTAGTATATGCATTCTAAAAAACCTCCATGGGAATTCAAAAAATAGAATCTCAGTTCGCTCGCTTCAGTAGCTCGCGGGCTTTCGTTTGATGTGGTCGCTTCATCCGTTTTGTGAACGTCGTCCGATGTTTTTTTTTCATGTTTTCAATATTTAAATTTCAATTATTATCACTTTTGGCTTCAAATTTAATTAATTTAAGCGATTGGCTATGAATATTCTTATTTTTCCGATTTTAAATCGCTCATTTTTACATGTGTATTGAATACACAGCACCGTAACGCGCGGATTTTTATTAGCACAAGAAGGGAAAGGTTAAAGAAATAAATAAAATTGAAATACTATTTATAAAATCCGCAATATGTTTGTTACAGTAAAGATAGTAAAAATATATTTTTGATGTAAAAAAAAATAAATAAAACTAGATAATAATAATTATCAAATTCAGGTTAGTTCAAAAATCATCAATTTTATCATAATATATAATCTAAGAATTTTAACAACTAAATTACTGCACGAAAAAAAATCGAATTCATTAGCCAAAAAGAAAAAAAAATAATTTGATACATTCCCAAAGAATTGAAAAAGAATGGACGAATATGAAACAAATACTGGTGGATATAGCAAAATATGTTCTTAGCACAGCAAAAAGAATGGACGAATATGAAACAAATACTGGTGGACATAGCAAAAGATGTTCTTAGCACAGCAAAAGTGAGATGTAAAGAGGTTGCGTGGTGGGACAAGGAAGTTAAAGACTGCGTGAAAGGGAAAAATATAGAAAAATATAGTGATGAAGCAATTGAAAGAAAGAGAAAGTAAAAATAATTGGAAGGTAAAAAAAATATACTACTTTAGGAAAATTAAAAAAAACTTAAGGTATACGAAGTTGAGTTTGAATGTGGGGGAAAATATGAAAAAAAATATATGAAAGGAAGTAAGAAAATGCGACGGAATGACAATACTGGAGATATGAGTGGAGTAAAAGATCAAAATGGAAGGTTTTCGTCAGAAGAAGGAAGAGTTCGTTCGAGATGGAAGGAATATTTTGAAGAACTGTACGCGATTAGATATACTAGTAGAAACAACGGTGAGTCAGAGAAGTATGGTAAATGCAACGTATGGGTGAAAAACACAAGATTGGAGCAAGTTGAGGAATTCTGCGGTTTGGGTAGTATTTTCACATCATCATGAAAGAGTTAAGAGGAAATTCGAACGGCGTGTAGCGATGGGAAACAAGGTCAATGAGCACTTAAATATAAGTATATACTAGAATCGGACAGATAAAATCTGCTATAGTATTTTAGTGCCCACTTTCATGTATCAGAGTGAAACGTGGACGTGGAAAAAGACTGAAAGGAGCCAAATAAATACTGTAGAAATGTGTGATTTGACAAGAATACAGGGAGTTATAGTGTAAGACAGAATACGGAATGAATTGATGAGGGATGAATGTGAACTAAAGGCTGATTTGTCAAGTATGATGAAGAAGAGTACATTGAGATGGTCTGGGCATGTGGAACGAATGAATGAAGAATAACTAATAAAATATATTTAACATATAGTGCAAATATGAGTGGAAGGCATGTGAGAGCAAGGTTAAAGAAAGTGAAAGATGGTGAGAGCAAGGTCAAGGAAAGTATGGATGGGTGTAGAAATAGGATAGTATGGCGCTCTATCCTCTCTGCATACCCCTAAAGGGAAATGACGTGATGATAAGTATGTATATTCTCGAATCTTATGAGTATGACGACCTTCGTGGCCTAAATGGAAAGACGTCTATGTTTCGACCCGGGTATTGCGGGTTCGATTACTGTCATTCCACATTTAAAAAAAAGTCATCCCGTCTGACATTCATTTAAGACCCAGATTAATAGTATTTTGGTCGGTTGTTACAATACCACATGGATCGGCAGTAATACAAAATAACACGCATAAAAGAAAATACGAATATCTCAACCTGTTTCCAATTCAAATACCAACTTCTTGACTCCACCTTCACATCCCTTCGTCTTATCAACATAGTCATAAACCCCGTAATTTTTTTACCAGTGAACATTTACAAATATATTTTAAACACGTAATTTTGCCTGACGAAGAAAACAGAGGATCTTCGAAACAAGTATTGAACATAATAAATAAAACCGTGTTGAATACAACAGTGAGCAATATTTTATTAATTTTATACTTAATATGAATTTTGATAAAAATATTTCATAAAATAGTTTCGATAAAACTATGAAAACAAAAGAAAATTAACGAACGCCACGATTGAGATAGCCGAGAATCAAAGTTTTACTGTACATAGTTTGTGTGCATTCAAAACTTACATTCTCCTAACAATGCACATTAAAGTGCCCAAGGCGGTTGTGGGTATTTAATGAATAAGGAAATCGTTTAACCTGTTATTTTATTTGTCTATTATGCGCTGTCGATACCAAATACTTACATCAAGGACCCTATTATAAAACTACGAGGTTAAAATTCTTCATAGTTTTTAAATATATATGCAAATAGGATCCAAGTCTTAACTCAATCAGTGTAATTATGCAAACAAGATCCAATCCACCAAACACTTGTTTCTTGGTTCATAAAAAAATTTCAAAAATTATAAATATTGTATTATATCATGTACCATATCGTCGTTGTTAAGGAAAAGTCATTAATTGCATTTTAGACTTTATGGAGAAAAACGTTTTTTTTTCTCTATAAAATCCAAAATACTGGTTTCAATGAAAATATTTACCTTGATTGATTTATTGTATTGGCATATATGTTTATGTGTAGAAAAAAACATGTTTAGATACTGGAAAGATGTAGAAAAAGAAGTTTTAACACTTAATGATTTTTTCCTTACAGATGAAATATGTGAGAAAGATCACTTAATGATTTTTTCCTTACAGATGAAATATGTGAGAAAGATCACTTAATGATTTTTTCCTTACAGATGAAATATGTGAGAAAGATCACTTAATGATTTTTTCCTTACAGATGAAATATGTGAGAAAGATCACTTAATGATTTTTTACACATTTAATTTTAATTTTTCTTGAGAGGTTTTGAGGACAGTAAAATTAAGCATAAAATTGAACAAGTTAATAAAAGAAAATAGTATAATGTAAAATAATAAGTATTTTTTTATAAATACAATGTTTAGTCCCCACAATCGCTGGATGAATCAGTAATAGTTTCTTTATCATCAGCTGCTAGAGATGCGTACCAGCTGTGAAATTCTTCCGGCACCACTCCTGAAGAACACAATTTTAACAAATCCTTTTTTTGCATTAGCGATTGGCAACATTTAGTCACACAATTTGACGAGAAGAGTGTTCTCCGTATCAGCATCTGTGCTACATGCTCTGCCTCGGCCGGTTACGATTATTGTTTTATATGCACCGTTATGTTATGTTATACTCATATTTGTATGAAATTTGTTTTAGTTTCATTGTTTCATATTTCAGACATTTTGTCTTTAACATTTTCGCCTTCCTCATCAATTGTCCTTTTTTTTATTAACTTAGAAGACAAATACTGGAGGTTATAAAAATCGCAATAATGCAGCTCATTTACTTTATATGGATTTTTGAAATCCTGTCTTCAGTTTTTTCTAGCGTTTTTTTTTTTTAATTTGAATCCTGCCATTCTTGCCAAAGACATATTTATTCTTCTTTTATTTTTTAATATTTTAGTGCATGCTATCGCATTCCATGTGTGAATGGCCGGATTCTAAAAAAAATTGTTCGATAACCTCTACATGAGTGAAGGTTACATACAGGCCAGAGCAAAACTGCAGCAACTTGCTGATTTATATTTTGCCCAGAGCACGTATCAGAAAAAAGACACAATTCTTTTAGATCTCTGGGCAATGACTATCCATTTCAAAAGAATTGTACCAATTCCACTACTACCTCGCTTGCCATATAACTCATTTCATATGAAACAGTGTGCATCTCCACTCCCTCCGTCATAAATTGCTAAGTTATAAACGTATAACTTTCTTGTATAGTACGTTACATAGGACTAGCATCAGAGTAGGAGATGGTATTTGAAGCACACTCTGCATGTCAAAAGTAACAGTTCTGAATTTTAGATCTTGAGCCCTTTTTTGTCTGTTTCTTTTCCTGCATTCGATTAATTTCTTCGACGTAAATGGTTGTGGTACATTGGAACGGTTTCCTCATTTTTATCACTAATTGTTTTATACTTGACGCAGACAGAACATAAGTCCTTTTTAGGTTTAAAAAAGGAATAATTATAATTGTTGCAGAAATAATTTCTGTTAGTTGATTGAGAAACGCGTTTTGAATTATTATTCTCGGAAAATTCCTTATATAAGTCGTACATTTTCAAAATAGACAAATTTTTGTCAAGATACAGCTTTTTACTTGATTTTCGCACGTAGTGTGATTCCATCACAGGAAAACTTTCAATGTGTTCCTTCAATTGCCGCAAAATTATCTCAGAATGTTGATTTCCCGCAGCACTATTTCCACGGTTGTCTTTTCCTGAAAAAAATCCCTCAGCGGTAGTGAATTCAAAAGCTTTGTTCACGGGGCCAATGCTTATAGAAAGCGTTTTCTCGAAAAACTTCTGACACACTCGATGCTTAATTCCGCCAGTAGTCAATAAATAAATATTTAAAATCGATCTTGCTTAATTTGAATTTTGAATTGAATTGTTTGGCTTAACGGATTGTACATTTGCAAAAATAAATTCTTTTTGAAACCCTATCATTCTCGGTAAAATTATTATAACATTTAAAACGACAGAATTCACAATTCACATGTTTTGGAAACTTGGCAGGTTTTAATCCTTTTTTTGTTTCGTAAGGAAGGCATTCACTTCGTCTTTTCTTTGATACATTTTCTTCCACACAGAAGGGTTACCCACACCTCTCTTCCATCTTAAACCACGTTCAATTGAGATTTTCTCAGACAAAGATACTGGAATGTCAGCGATTCTAGATGAACTGCATGCCTCATTTTGATGTTCTTGTACAGCATCAGTGTTAACAATATTCTCCTCAACAACATTTTTTTCTAATGTTGATACGTTTATGGATTCCACATTCATTGGATTGGGCATGAAATCCGGATCACCGATCGTGTCATCAAAATCTTCATGATCACTTTCTTCGGCTAACAATGCTTCTATTGCACGATGCAGATGATCCTTTTCCGAATTCATATAAGGTGTTATCCATTTTGAATAATATCTGAAAGAACCCATTAATTAACATCGAGTGACAGTTTCTAGTAAAAAAATATTTCATTATATTTTGAAATTATGTTCAATGTCTAATTGAAAAAAAACATAATTTATGTTAAAATGAACATAAATTTATTAAAATTTCAATGCATACCAATCACACACTGTCTTTTACTAAAAAAAAAGTTAAATAAAATCGCCAATACCACTTAAAAAGTAAATTGCATGACAAACACACTGGCAACGTCTATCTCACACAATTCATTAATTGCAACTTCACGCGTATCATTAGTAAGGAAGAACTCATCAAGTAATACAAACAAACAATACATTTTTACAGTTAATGATTTTTTTAGTGGCCTAACTTCGCTATTGGCTTAAATAATGCCGTTTTTGACTTTTAGAATGATAGAGATTTGTGTTTTTTATTCAAATAATGAAAAATCTCATTTTGAGCAAAAATGGTAATTAATGATTCTTTTTTCTTAACAACGACGAAATATGCAAGAAATTAAGCCAGTTGTGATAGGTAATACCTCGTAATTGAGTCTGATGGTCAGCCCCCTGTGGATAGAAGACGATTGTGCATGCATTGGTTTATGTGTGCACTTCAGCAAGCTCACAGTTTTGACATATTAAACCCAAAGCTCCAATTGTAAGGAGATTAAATTTCCATGATGATCGGCAGGTTTATTCCGCGGTAGCCTTTCGTTAGACAGAGTTTTTTTTAAACATGTCATTTGTATGTTGGTTAACAGCGCTATTTAGTGTAAAACGGTCAAACCAGTTCGGAAGCGAATCTGCCAGGATTCGAACTGTCTTGGTAATATCGAGTAAGCATAGATTGGAAATATCGAATAAGCATAGATGAATCTTATATGTACAAAAAAAACACATTAAATGGGCATTATATGGTTGAATTTTCGAGACATGGAAAAGCATAGATTAGATCCAGTATGTATAAAAATATAAAGCCCGTTGAATTGATATTTAATCCAGTATGTGTAAAAATATAAAGCCCGTTGAATGGGTATTTAATCCAGTATGTGTAAAAATATAAAGCCCGTTGATGGGTATTTAATCCAGTATGTGTAGAAATATAAAGCCCGTTGAATGGGTATTTAATCCAGTATGTGTAAAAATATAAATCCCGTTGAATAGTAAGTGGAATCACATTGGAACAAATTGAGGAATTCTGCTTTTGGGTTCGTATTTTCTCAGATGATGAAAAAATTACGAGGGATATCGAATAGGGTGTAGCGTTATGAAAGAAAGTCAACGGGGCACTAAAACATATACTCGAACAGGACATTATCAAAATCTGCTAAGATGATAGTCCACAACAGTATTTTTAGTACCAACTTTGATATATGGGAGTGAAACGTGCACGCGGATAATAAGAGAAAAGATTCAAATAAATTATGTAGAAATGCGTACACTGATACGAATACAGGGAGAAATAATGCACGATAAATTACGAAATCAAATGATTAGAGGTGAATGTTAACTTAATGCCGATTAATGTATTAAGTACGATGAAAAAGAGCACTGAGAGATTGGTCATCTAGAATGAATGAATGCAGAAAGACGTGGAATGTGAGTGAAAGACGTGGAAGACTAAGTAAAGTATGGTTGGATCAAGTAAATGATATTTAAAAAAAGGAAATGTAAAAAGTTAAGAAATTAATATAAGTTATATGAGAAGGTGTATGGATGTAAAAGATAAGAAAAATGTTTGTCGCGATAAGAAATTCGGGCGCTCTCTTCTCTTTTCTTACCCCAAAAGGGAGACGGTGGATTATTTTGGAACTTATTAACTTTCATCTGGTTGGTTAAAAAATTAAAACAACAAACACACCAGATTGTTTTACAATGAATTGTTAAATGAATTCCTCAATTAAAAAGGTTCTTATTAACGCGGTTTCACCATAACGCGGTGAAATGCGTAATATGAACAATAGTTTAAATCAATACATAAAAGTGTGTTGATGCAAAGGAGTCAAATTTAGTCTTAGTAGATGAATAAGAGTAAAATTAATACCGTGGAGATGCTTGCACTTAACATAATTTGTGAAGTGTCAATTCATGAAAGACGGTGGAATAATGAAATGAGTGCATGGATGTTTTAAGCAATATGGAGAAAGGAGCTTTAAGATGGTTTGGACACGTGGAGAAAATGAATTATGAATGAATGTCTTAATGAGTATAAAAGTCAGAAGTGTAAGGTTTGCATGGAAGAGATAGACCAATGAAAACGTGACTGAAACAAATTTTGAAAAGCAAAGTGTGAATAATAGAGATGTGCGAATGTGGAGGAAGCGAAAATTGTGTGCTTGGATAGATAAATTTGGAGATCTGGTCTTTCTGCCTACCCTGCAAGGGACACGGCGTGATATGTATGTAATATACCGAAAACTATACTAATCTAATTAGTATTTTATTGTGGGTACAAATGCTCACATTTCGAGTGAGATTCGAAACAATATTCACGATTTGTCCATAAAATGATGTACATATATTGTTGATCTCATTTTCGTATTCATTATAATGAAAAATAGACTTCTTTGTTTCTAGTTATAATTTTCAATACATCAAAACGTCCATTGTTTTAGAGCATTATTTGCATTTATGCCGTAAAGGGATGATAAATTAAAAATTTGGCAGCGCTACGGCCAAATCAGCAGCAGCTGAAATCACGATTTAGCGAAAATATAGACGCGGAAAATATATATTCGCAATGTGTTATTAAAGAATAATGATTGTCCAGGGCAGAATTCGCTGATTTATTTCTTTTTCCTAAAGTGTTGACAAATGGTTTATCTCGCGTGAATGAAAAGATGTATGAATGTGGATGAGGCGAAAGTTGTGTGCTTGGAAAGAAAAGTTTGGAGATCTGTTCTCTACGCCTACCCCTGTTCTCTATAACTGCTTGATGATATGTATGCTGTTTATCTTCAGATATTCGTCAAAGTTGAACTATCTATATTCTTGTATAACTCCTACGATTTCTCTGACTTTCAACGTTGACTTCTTTCAAAATATCATTTACTTGATTCAACCATACTTTAATAGGTTTTCTTCTACAACGCCTTCCACTCACATTTGCATTGTATATTATTGCTAGTCTTTCTTCATTCATTCGTTCTACATGCTCCGAAAATAAATTACTGTATAGCAATACGCTTACCAGATGTACCATATGTAACCTTATAGAGGTGCATAGCCGCGCATTAATGCACTGTACCTCCATGCGGGAGGTCATCGGTTCGACCCCCACGCTGTGCTACTCCCCTCAAATTACGCAGGCATTTTATCAATATAATATTCGGGAGCATAAGGATACCTATGACTTCGGTCATATCTATTATTTCAAAAAAGGAAAAAAAAAAATCGGGTGTGCTCACGATTGCCTCACTTCGATGTGCCATCGGATCCAGTACAACGGTGTGGCTGGAGATTTTGCTGGTGTGCAGCAACTCAGTCACTTAAAAAAATCCGCGGCGCAACTTCGCTTTCCAGTTGAATTGACGTTGGAATAGCGAATAAATCTTCAACTACAAGACCTATCGATCGATCAAAGAACGAGTATTCGATTAAGAAATTAAATTTTAAAATTATTAAAAGTAAAAAATTACACCTAGGAAATTAAAATTAAGTTATACTTGAGAAAATGTAGCATGGTTCATGTGACAGTTCACAAATTTGCCCCAATACAACCTTGTAACGACGTTCAGTAATTTTAATTATTTTATCAACTTTCACATAAGCCTCGATTTAAATAAATAGCAAGTTATTTAGGTAAATACATTACATAAAACTAACAATAATGACAAATTAATACACCTTGTTACAAATTAGCAAAAATGTGGCAGTTTGTTAAAATCAAATACAATAATATTTGGTGACGTTTGTCAAAACTCACTACGTTAGTCTGCATTGGCTAAGGGATGGGGTATACGATAATTGGATTTTCGATTTTTTTATACCTAAAATTAAATGTTCGTAATTAGTATTAACTCCTAGTGGATCTTGGCCTATTTAAATATACATACAAATCATACAATACATTAGAAAGTCAGAATAATGAAAATTAGGAATTAAAACGTCAGTTTAGAGAAAAACAATTTTTCGTTTTATAAAAAAAACGATTCGATTTGTAAAAAAAAACGATTTTACCCCATCCTTTTAAGCCATGACATTTCAAATGTCACAGGGACAATCCTACATTTTCTCAAGTATAGCTTTTTTAACGTAATTTTGATTATAGAATAATATAGAAATTAGATGAGTTATTTAATTATTAAGTACAGTAAGTAACACACATCGGGCTTAAGAAAGAGACTGTCGGCCATAATCGGCTAACTTCGGCTTTGTAGAGCGTCGTCTCTGTCGCACGATGCGCTAACAGTCCGATATCTAGAACACGTGTATGAATGACAGAGACGACGCTCTACAAAGCCGAAGTTAGCCGATTATGTCCGACGGTCTCTTTCTTAAGCCCGATGTGTACTCGTATTACTTACCGCCGGGTACTGTAATAAATTTATAAATGCATGTACCATAGGCCTTGAAGTAACAAGTTCGTATATAGGTATAGACCACTATATTAAATAAATATAAAAAAACATCCAAAATAAGTTATGTGGTTTGGATTTTTTTTACTATATTCGTTCATTTAATTTTATGAAAAAGTTAGTTAAAATATCAAATAACATTTTTCTCAGGCTACGACATAAAACACATATTTTACTTTATCCTGAATATATACACAAAAGATGCGAATAATATTTCCATTATAAATAAAGACATACACAAGAAAATAAAATAAAGATAATTAAAATTATTTTGAACAAAGAACAGCGCTTTAAAAGTCACATATTTGTTTGTTAAAACGGTGTTTTGTAAATCATCATTTAATCAATGTATCGTGGCACTCCATCTCTGCCGTATCAAACCGCATTAATAATTGTGCCAAAGTGTATTTCGGCACGGCCCCAAGCGATATGTATTGTAAAATTGGAAATATTGATTAAAACAAACAGGAACGTGAATTTTCGTGCTTTAATAACAATCTTTTTGACCCGACTAGGCCTAACCTGCATGTCAAATAGAAACAGCTCACAATATACTCGTAACTGAGTAACTATTCTGTGTGTTCATATTTATAAACATGTCTCCCGCCGTTTAAATGTTAACAAAGTTTTTAATGAAATTAATTTTTATTTATTTATACATGACAAGATATTTTAGAAATATTTATTTTATGGAGTGAAAAAAACAACAGGTAATTGGGCGCACAATCTATATATTGATCTGGGAGTGTTGACTTTGAGTTGTCGCGTAGTGAGCTAAGTTTTCGCTTATATCTTACTACGGTCATATAACATGGAAAAATAAATTGATGTTTCTTTTTCGATGATTAATTATACAATACCCCGTCGCAAACTATCACCAACTTTATAAACAGTGAGATTCGATTACATGTATCGAACGACTCAAACTCCGCATATTTCATCATTCCAGAGCGACCAAAAAGTTAATTTCAAAATATCCCGCACACAATCGCAAAAAACATACAACACTCAAGAGTTCACACAAACGTTTAATAAATACAGGTAATCCATTCTGCAAGCCCAAGCACTCAAACTCATGTCGCAATAACAACCACGCTCCGATCCACTGCCTAAATGTTTTACACCCTTTTGCCTTTATTGAATTCGACACTTCATTCTAAGTCATGGAAGCAAAATAAGTATATTGCATTTGGGCAAAAGATCTAGCTCTAGGAGTTGTGAAAATTTGATCAACTGCCATGCATATTTGTTTGCATTTTCTTTTATTTTTTATGATACTACTAGAAAATTGATATGAAGTTTAAGTCGGTTACGTTAAGGACCCGATACTCTGAAAAAATCCACTGTGGGATACAATAAAGATAAAAAATATGTATTCACAAATGATAAACTTTGTATTGATTCTGATTTTAATAGAAAGTGCTAACTATATTTATGTATTTCATAATATTATAACTTTTATTTAAAAACACCGTCTCCCACCGTTCAAGTGTTAAAAAAGTTTGCAGTTTCCAATGAAATAAATTAATATATAAAATGTATTTTCACATTTGATAAACAACGTCTTGAATCTAATTTTAATATCGAATGCTTATTGTACTTGTGTTACTAGAACGTGATCTGTACTTCAGTATATCTCGATATTGAATTTCATTACGCTTTCACTGTATTTGATATATTCATAATTATTTCCAAACACCGTCTTCCACCGTTCAAGTGTTAAGAAAGTTTGCAGTTTCCAATAAAATAAATATATAAAATGTATCTTAACATTTGATAAACAACGTCTTGATTCTAATTTTAATATCGAATGCTTATTGTACTTGTGTTACTAGAACGTGATCTGTACTTTAGAATAACTCGACATTGAGTTGCATTACGCGCTTTCACTGTATTTGATATGTTCATAATATTTTAATTATTATTTCCGAACAACTGTCTATTATTTTCAAACACCGTCTTCCACCGTTCAAGTGTTGAGAAAGTTTATAGTTTCCAATGAAATAAAGATATAAAACATGTATTCACACTTAATAGACTTTGTATTGATTCTGATTGCAATATCGAGTATTTATTGTGTTTGTGCTACATAAACGTAATTTGTAATTCAGTATAACTCAACATTGAATCGCATTACGCTTTTATTGTATTTGACAACATCCGTGGGTTACCTGTTTTTAGATCAGAAAATCCCGGGTTCTATGGTACCTATTTTTTTAAAGAGCATCAGTCTAGTTTTTACTTCAGGTCTCTTGAACATTTTCTGGTTAGTTGGAAGTGATAGTCACATGTCAATACACTCACCAGGTTGTATATACAACGAACGTTTTATACAAAACAATGACTATTCTTAAAAGATTCAAAACCTCATCTATGATAAACTTTGTCTATTTTTATACTCCATATTAATTTATGTCGACATCTCAGATAGGGCCAAAAATTCATCGTAGATTACATTGGTGAAATTTAAACCAAATATATTATTATAAAGAATTTATCTTGGAAAATATTTTTATCTAATTTCTCCAAAAGTGTCGTACAAAGAAAAGTTTAATTTGGGATTTTATACATAAAAAAAATATTTTAAATAAAATAAAAAATTACCGTACCCTACTTTATAATGTGCAAATAAATACTCGTATTGAAAAGTCTGTAAAAATTGTAGTTTATTGTTTTTTTACATTCGCATTAAAAATTGTTATTTTAAAGCCCATAGAAAATTATGTTACGTTATCTTAAGATGAAATGCAAATAGCATGAATGTGTGGACATGTATGTACGTACGTATATGTGTTTAACCTTTTCCTTCCAGTGCTAAAAAAAATCACACGTTCCGATGCTGTGTATTCAATACACATGTAAAAATGAGCGATTTAAAATCAGAAAAATAAAAATATTCATAGCCAATCGCTTAAATTAATTGAATTTGAAGTCAAACGTGATAATAATTGAAAATGAATTGCTGAAAACATGAAAAAACATCGGCCGACGTTAAAATGGGCGCAGAGAGCACCTCGTATGGATGCCCGCGAGCTACTGAGACGGAACACTAACACTGTGTATGTTATACCTCGAAGGAAGAAACAACTGCGAACTGAGATTATATTTCTTGCGTTCCCATATACCGAAGTATAGTGAGACGTGAATAGCGTCGCTTCATCACCCATAGCGGTTTTTAGAATGAATATACCTACGTCAGACACTGTCACACGTTGGATTGTATTGGTGAATTTATTTCCGATTTTCACGAAATATCTCTGATGTGGCCGGTAAGTGCTAATAATTATTATTAATAACATATTATTATTTTCATTCAATGCTTAAATGTATTACGGAGGAATACCTAAAATCTGAACCCAGTTTTTATTATATTTATAGAGATATTAAAGTTTTTAGAAGCAATGTGTACTAGTTACAGATCACAGGAAAGGAAGGGTTAGAAAGAAATAAACAAAATAATTAGTTGTAAGAATAGTTATATAGTTAGTATGTAGGTGTATAGAGGTGCATGGTCGCGCTGTAACGCACTGGACTTCAGGTCGTCGGTTCGAACCCCGCACTGCTACTCTCCTCGAATGACACGGGCATTTATTCTGCCTAGTATTCGGAGGTGTAAGGATACCTGTGACTTCGGTCATATCTATTAATTTAAAAAAAATATATAAACATGCCGGTGTGCTTCGGTCATCTCACTTCGGTGTGCCATCGGGTCCAGTATGTTACAGAGATGTAGCTGGTGAGTTTGCTGGTTTGCAACGGATCATTCACTTAAAAGAAGAAAAAAACAAACACCACGGTACAACTTCACTTTTCAATTGAATTAACGTTAGAATGGCGAGAGGATCCTCGACTACGAGACTCAACAATGATCGATCAACGAATGGGTATGTTATGTTTTAAATATTAAATTAAAATATTATTTAAAATAAAAAAATACACCTAAGAAATTAAAATTAAATTAGCTCTTTTAATTAGATTGTAATTACTCGTAGAATTAAATATAAATTAGATTAGATTTTTTTATTCTTAAGTAATAAATTTTTATATAGGTATGGACCACGTTCTTAAATAAATATTTAAAAATATCTAAATATTGTAGATTTTGTGGTTTAGATATTTTTTTTATTATATTCGTTCATTTGATGTAGCGAAAAAGGTTAGTTAAAATATCAAATGACTCTTTTCTCAGACTACGAAATAAAACATATATGTTTTTCTCTATCTTGAATAGATAATACATAACAGTTGCGAATCATATTTCTATTATAAATATGACAACACGTGGAGTTTACATTTTGCCAGTATCAAATATCAAAACTCGAAGAAATGCTTCCACAAGCATTGAAGTGTAAGAGATAATATGAATGGAGAGAAAATGAAATAACGGACTTGAAATATGTGAAATTTAAATAGGTATGATTTATATTAAAATAAGGATCTTTAGTTATTTCATTTAATTTATATTCAATTATTCTGATACTTTTGTTAACCTTTATTTGCCGAGTATTCTAACGACCTTCTTGACCTTGTTATGGATGCACATGTCTTTCAGCCAGGGGGTAGCGGCCTTGATTCCCATTGAATCTTATTTTTTTTATAAAGGTGTCATGTCTGGTTTTCGCTTAAGGCTTGTAAAACATATTTCTGGAAGAAATTTCCAAAAAGCAATAAACCCGCCAGATTGTACTGTATGGAACTAAAGCGTTATACAATATCATAGTACTAGAACTATCACATATCGGAAAAATAAACGAGATTTTTTAAACGATAACAAAACATATTTTTTTGGTATTTATAGTGTTTTTTAAGATCCAAAATACAATATTTACAATTTTAATGTAATGGCAAACCGCCAAGTACATAATAATATTAATGAAAATATATAGTGAACCACTTAACTAGGCAAGGCCTAGGACGAAGCGGTCTCATTCCTGTATCACAAATTTCATATATTTGTCCTAAATACTCGAACACTCAGCTGAAACAATCCCAATTTGCATTTACATCCTTACACACACTTAAACCAAGAGTTATCACATTCATACAATAATCCCAATTGCGTCACAATCTCTACAAATACCTTATTATGAACATCTTTTCGTCACCACATGTTTTATATTCATATCAGTCATTCTGTCACATGCCTACCTTGATAACCCTAATCTACTGTTAAATTGATTTTCACACTCCTGCTAGAAACACGCGGAACCTTTTACAATTCAAATGTGCCAATAGCAATTTGTTAATTACAGTTGCATGTTGTAATTTATCAATCGTGAGAATAAAACAATTTAATTACTCCATGTCTGGTTTGGCGGATATTTTTAATGGATATATTGTTGAGAACAGAAGGATCCTGCTCCAGCATTTAGTAAATCTAAGGTCTTAACTTAATATAACTAAATATTGTTTTTTTTTAAACATAGGTACGTTTTTTTTAAATATAAGTATACTTATTTACGTCGTCCTTTACTGCCCATTCAATGAGGCTCTGGAACCAGTTACAAACAAATGTAAGACTCGTTCAGTCCTTCGCATGCTTTAAGAAGCGATTAAAAACACTCATAATTTCTAGTCAGTAATGTACCGGACGGGGCACAAAGAACTGTATCGTAGGCACGTTGGTTGCCATGTTGCCACTCAGAGAATCGAGGTCGCGAATTCCGTAGCGAAGATCCAGAAGAAGGTTGGAGAGATTCCTCTCAACAGGTCGAAGTAGGTAGCGGGTCTCAAGTAAAACACGGTAAAGTCGGTAGTACTGAGAATATAATTGGTAGGAAGGAAGTAGCTTTCGCAACTAGGGGGCCCTCTATATTAATGGTCAGTCGGCCATCACAAGCGCCCATCGCCCGCGAAATACAACAACTTTCGGGATCCTGAGCGTCGCTTAGGCCAACCGGGCCCCGACCTACTCCGATGCATCGCTCCGCAAGTCACTTTTCCATTGCGGTCGCGAGCGCAATCGAAGTCAAACAAACATACAATTTCCAACATAAAATACAAGCACATTATTACATAGATTTATAAGAACATACCTGAATTTACATACAGCATAGATTTACAAGAACATTACAGCATGATTATACATATAGCATGAATTTACATGGAAATACACTCCGGGTTTACATACAATCATATACATATCTACACATAAATGTCTTTTTCATTATACCACACACAAGGGTGACTGCACACGTCTCACTACACGTCCGATACAAGTAATATAAAGTGGTTCATTCCTGATTTTTCTTTTATCTCCACCATCTTTTCCTTTTTCTTTAATTGCTGATATCTCACTTTTACTTTCACTAGGAGTATATATACGAGTTTTTATTTTTAAGTTCTATTTTGCTGGTATTGTGTTAACGATTACTTCTGATGTGCATTCGTTTGTTTAAGCGTCATATCGTGATATATACTATATATATTTGTCATAAATTGTTAGATTTCTTTTTTGGCAATATTGATACGTTATAGTTTGAATTTTAAGTTTTACTGTGTTACACGAAGAATGCTGAAATGTCATTTATTGTTAAAAATAATAATAAAGAAAGTGTTGCATAGAATGGGTCAACTGAATTCAATGGTGAGCTGGCGATGGTCATAATTTGTATAAAGATGCTGAGTCTAAGCAGGGCGCTTAATGATATGGCCCAAATGTCTCTGTGGCCACTTAGAGCAATTAAGCGGATACATCTAGAGCAATAAAAATACATTTAACTACATCTGTCACGGGTCATTCCCGGTCCAAATTTAGAGGGGCACAACGGCTGCTGAGATATGAGATTCATCTCGCTTATTCGTATTAACATTGTTATTTATGTTACTTTGCAGATATTCTATACAATTTACTTAAGTAGTTCTAAAATACAATGTAGCACAAATTATATCCTCTTGATATTTCTTTTGGAACAATTTGTATCACTATTTTGTTGACAGTTGTGAAATTCAATTCGGAATTCATCAGATATGAGTGCACATCATATAAAATGAGGCAAGTAGTTTTATTTTATTTTAATGGTTTAATCTCATTTTAGTGGCTTGGTTTGATCATCAAGATCATCATATTTAATCACTCAGGATTATGTTATTGAGTTTTTGAAACATACCATACTGAAGGCTGATGTGTTGAGTAAGATGAAGACCACTCTGTGCATTCATGTAGAAGGAATGAATGAAGAAAGACTAACGAGATGAAGAAGATATAGTGCAAATATGAGTGAAATGAGTGGTATTAACCCTTCCCTTACGGTGATAAAAATGAAACGCGCGCTCCGGTGTTGGGTAGTGAGTACGCGATCAAAAATTAGTGATTTTAAATCGGAAAAATAAGAACATTCATAGATAATCCCCTTAATTAATTATAATTGAAGTTAAAAATTATAATAATTGAGATTTATTTGCTGAAAACATTAAAAAACCACCTGGCAACGCTAACGGAACGGGCGTAGATCTAGTCTCGTTGCCAGCTCAACAGCTACTGCGGCGCGGCAGGGTTGGTGGCTAACTCGGGCGTGGCTTACACTTGTGAGGTTGAGACAATTGAGCTCCTCGCTATTCAGTGACGTATGCAAAAGTGAAATGCGAATATAGTGTCGCGCTTCCCGCATACTCTTCACCTATCGTCAAGACCCAAGATCGAGGCACTCACAGCGTTTAAATGCGAATTTGTTTCCGATATTCACGAAATACTTACGATGTAGTCGATAAATTCTGATTATTATTGTTTAAATCCATGCGTAAATATATTATGGAGGAATACCTAAAATCTTAACCTTGTATTTATTATATTTATAGAGATATTGATGGTTATTAGAAGCAACGTGTAGAAGATACCCAACACAGGGAAGGAAAGGTTAAAGACCAAGGAAAGTATGGTTGGGTCAACTGAATAATACTATGAAAAAATTAAACGTAGAAAGTCAGAAAAATCGTTAAGAGTTTTATGAAGCATATGGATGTAGAAGAAGCGAATGGTGTGTGTCGAGATAGGAAAGTCAAGTGCTCTGTCTTATCTGCTTACCCCAACAGGAACCTGGCGTGATGGTATGTATTTGAAACATTTACATATGGGTTCGAAACATAGGTCATAACAATCAAAGACCAACTAAAGTTATTGAGATTAAAAAACCGACTACTATGAAATATACTTGGCTCAAAGCAAGTTGCAGAAAATTGGAAACTGAAATCTAATGAAGAAACAGGAATTTTGGCGAGACAACTACCAATTACCAGCGCCATAAGGTAGATAGCAAAGGTTGGCATATAGTAGATGGGGCATGTTAGTAGATCTCAGTCAACAAAGATCAGTATGCGAGTCCAATAACACGGAAGAAGGCCACTTGGCAGACCGAAACAGGCTTTTAAATAACTTGATCCCAATCTAATTTTCACTTACTCTAAAAAATCTTGAAAATAACTATTATAAAATATAATATACGAGTATGATTAAAAATTAACAGATTTTTTTTAAATATTTTTTTTTTATTTATTTATTTAACACTTTTATTGCAATACAATCTGGCGGACTTGTTGTCAGGTGGCAATCTCTTCCAACCAACCATACAAAAGTAAATGAAACAAGTTACGTGGTCGCATAAATCATTCAAATGACTATCCATCCCCACGAAATCCATAAACATAAACATAGAATTCATAGAATCGGAAGGAAAAAACAACATTATGAAGTGTTATTTTAATAAACTTTTTTTAAAAGGACGATTTTTATGAAACAATTTAAATAAATTGTAAGTAAGATGCAAGTGCTCCGGCCCAGGGGTCGCGGGTTCGATTCTCGCTGGGACCGAATTTTTTTTTTTAAAGAAAAAGGTAGTCGGTTTGGTTTTCACTTCAAAGGTTTGCTACCGACCCTGACTGCAAATTTCTATCCAGTTACCAAATTTAAAAAAAATCGTATTTTGCTGAATATTCATATTATTTATCAAGTTTTTGTAATACTTAGTACCATTGAATGCGTATTATATGGAAAAGTTGTGAAAAAAAAAAAAACTCCGCCTATAAGCGGAGGTGGCACCGCTCAAGAATTCTCTTCTACAGTGCAATCTTCGTCTTTCGGCGAAATATTTTTTGAAAGAAAATACAGATATATTTATAAGCACTACAGGTTAACTTTGAACTCTGTTCATAGGTGAAGCTGGCAGCTAGGCTGTTAAGGCTTCATACACATATTTTTGGTTGGTTAGAGGAGGTGACCGCGTGACAGTAGTCCCGCAAGGTTGTGCTGCATGTAAAAGAAAGTGTTATATATGATTCGGTCGGACGCTGCTATAGCTACCAGACATGGTTTGTTTAGTATTAGTGGGTTCGAGTCATGAGCTAGAGCGCCCTAGAGGAGAGTTTGTTCTTTGAACGACGCTATATAAAATTGTACTTGAATTTTTTTAGTGATTTATTTTTTCATAGTAACTTTCTAATGTTAACTAATCGGAATGATTCACTAACGATTTATAAAACTTTTACTCCAAAAAATAGTTATTTTCTAAATCAATAGATATACTTGTATATTGTCAGACTCGTTCGAGGAGTTGTGAGCTTTTCAGCAGTACTACAAAGATTGGCTTTAAATGTTCCTAACAATTACACTAAACTGCGCCGGCAAGAACTGTTCTCAATCACATGCGTAAGAACGAGTCTCCCAGCCGCTAGCCTGTTGAAAGGGTCTTAACTATTATATTTTGAACGAGACTGCTTTGGATATTGACATATTTCATGTCAGAAAATTTTCACAAAAAGAAAGCACCCATCAACTTATTAAAGTGACTTTGAATATATGTGTGTATTTATGAGTATGTGTATGTGTGTAAGTATGTATATGTATGTGTATATATACGTGTAGACATTTTTTTAATGTTAACAACGTATTTTCCATTGTAATTGGGCTAAGCCTGTATTGAGAAAATAAATATTAAATTTATTTAACCATTTAGACAGTCGATCGGAGCGTGGTTGTTATTGCGACAGGATTTTGAGTACTTGGGCTTTCAGGATGAATGACGAGTGGAAAGGATTTATGTGAGCTCGTGAGTGTGGGTCTCTTATTATTGTTTTAATTTTGGTTGTTATTGTATTTGTGTTTCTGTGTGTTTTTCTTTTTTTTGTTTTGAATTTGTTTTGATTTTTATTCTTATGATTGTGTGCAGTATATTGTGGGATGAATATTTTTGGTATTTCTGGAGCGATAATGTGTGAGGAGTTGAGTTTCGCAGGATGTTTCCAGTTGTAGTTGAGTGTCACTGTTTGTCAGGTTGATGAGAGCGTGCAACGGGGTTTTTTGTGTTATCAAAAATCGGAAAGAAGTATCGATTTATTTTTTCATGCTAAATATCCTCAGTGAGATACAGGCAAAAGCCTAGTTTACTGGGGATACGACAAATGAAAGGCAACAAACCCAGATCCATTAAAACTATATGTCCAAATCAAATTACTTGTTGTTTTTTCTCAAATTGTGTATATTTCTTGTCATGTGTAATAATAAAATAAATAAAATAAATAAAAATAAAGTAATATTAAAATGGAGTCTCATGGGTTGATAAAGTGCGACATAACGACATCTTGAAACAGATAAATAACGACAGAGAAGCATAATTTACCAAAAGGACAACGTCAGAACACTTTGAACGTATAATTCAAGGAGAAAAATATGTGATTCTTCTACCGATATTGCAGAGGAAAATTCAGGAGAGAACAAGGCTCGTCTCCTAGTTGAAAAGCTTAAGGGAGAGGTTTCTTGTGGTACTTTATATTTGTTCATAGCTGCTGTCACAAAGGTTAAACTAGCCATGATGATCAGCAGGTTTCTTGTGGTACTTTATATTTGGCCTACCTCCGAAGAGAAGAGGGACTTTGAAAAGGAATATTAAAAAATATTAAATGTTTGAATAATATTTAACACACATCATTAAAGCAACAAATACTTTAATATTAACTTATATGTTTTTGTTATGTTTCAATTGTCTTTTTTCTGCTTTGATCCGCATAAAAACTGTACAAATTAATGTTCCAACCATACAAAATGCACTTGAACATACATCGGTGGTGGGTAACCCAGTAAGAAGTCAATATTTGAGCATTTATTGCAAGCTATCGTCAATTTGAATATTTCAACACTCCGACATTTCTTACTTTTATGTAACAAATAGCGTATAAATTTAGATATCTGACAAAAATGTATTCAAGAAGGGAATATTATTTATTTAATATTTATTAACGAGAGCAGCCTCCGTAGTCTAGTTGATAAGCACTTGTCTCCCAGCCCGGAGGTTGCGGGTTCCATTACCGTTGGAACCCAGATTTTTTTAAAAAAGGATTCCAGTCTGGCTTTCACTTAAGGTCTCTTTAACATATTTCTGGTCGGCTGGAAGATGTTGCCACATTGCGGAAATAAGTCCGCCAGGTTGTACTGTATACAATGAAAGTGTAATACAATGCACGTTGAGGTGGTTTGAATATGTTGAAAGAATTAGTTAAGAAAGACTAAGTAAAAAAAATTATATTGCAAGCATAAGTGGGAGTCGTGGTAGAGGACGATCAAGACAAGTTTAGTTGGACCAAGTGGATGAAATTTAAAAGAAGGAAAGGAGTAAAACAAAACGAAATGTATGTATGAGGAGGAAGCGAGGAAAGTTAGGCAGAATAGGAAAATTTGGTGCGTTTTCCTCTCTGGCTACCCCAAAAGGGAATTAGCGTATGTATGTATGTATATACCAAAACAATTGTTTGTACTACAAAATACAAAAATCATTTTCTATAGTTTATATTTCATCAAGAAAAACACATGTCTATTGACAATTAAAATAAAAAACAAGAAAATCTCTATGGCTCCATTTCATCGAATTTTTTTAATATTTACATATTCTGGATTATTAATATATTCTGGACTAAAAGTAATTATTTTTTTATGAAATTGGATCATAAAATATTTAATAAATAAAATCAAATAACTTGTTTAAATAAATAATATTTAATCGCAATTGTGTTTTATTTTCAACTTTTTTTTTTAATTAAAAATATATTACGAGATTATTTTTCTAAGAAATTTTAAATAATAAGCATTTAACCCGATTTTCGATATTCTTTACTGTATTATAACATTTACGTTATGAACTAACATTTAATGTTAAATTTATTGAAAAAGAGAAACCACTGGTTGCTCACCCCTTATCTAAGGTAAAGAAACTTCTATATCAATTTTAATTTGTTCATTC